>BLSH010009219.1:1951253-1963711 GCA_018402905.1 Glandirana rugosa | reverse complement strand
ATTTATTTTCCCTATCCCCATTTATTTGTAGGGCACTTGCCCTAGTTTGAAGATGATTTTAGAACAGTTATATGGCTTCTACCGTTAATTAATACTTTTCAGACACAGTTTGAAGATGATCCACATTCACCTCCATTTTTGCATTTTTTAAGTTTTTATTTTTTTAAAAATATTTAAAGTTATTTCCCTGTCCCCATTTTTTTGTAGGGCACTTGCCCTACCCTTACCCCCATTTTACTTCCTTTTGCAGCCCTCTGGGGCTTTCCAGGACTTTCCTACAGCCATTTTTGTGCCTAAAAGTTCGGGTCCCCATTGATTTCAATGGGGTTCGTTGTCCGTGCGATCGTTCGGGTTCCGTCCGGACCCGGACCCGGACTTTGTCCCGAAGTTCGGACGGACCAGCAGAACCCGAACTTCCAGGTGTTCGCTCAACTCTACTCTCTACACCACCAAGGCAAAATGGGATGTGGGATGCGCATGAGTGTACTGACTCTAGAGTGTCCGTAATGTCTGATAAAACAATGGATAATTCCTTAGATGCCTTGCTGCCTTTTAAGACTGGGGTGGTTCTGACCATGCTGAAAAAATAAAAGAAAAAAGAGGGTGCACTGGCTAGTGCATTATCCAACAGATTTATTAAAAGATTAAGATAAAACCATAAATATGTCTACTCAGATACATAGATGTCAAACTCGCTCTGCAAGCCACATGAATGGCTGATCTCTTAATTTACTTTGACAAATCTGGGTCGTATTATGTATTTTGATTTCATATTGTTCTAGTATATATATGCTGTGATGTGTTGGTCCTATGGCCCTTGGTCTGCACTGACTGTGAACGCAAGGTAAGAGCCATGTAGCGCCGGTTCACAGTGATATATTTTTTTATGCAATCATTCATTTATTTTTCCGTATCGACTACTATTTTTTGTGGGCAACCCCCACTTGGGGCTTTGCTCTTTTATGTGAGGCATTGTGGTTCTACAGGTGCCACTTACATTTGTAGACTAGCAACGGAAATCTGGTCAGTGCCCTTAGCCTTGGATGTTCTGTGTCGGTTTCCCTTTGGGCACACGCAGGGTGGTAGGGCATTCCTCGCACTCTTGCTTGATTCTGCCACTGTCTAGTGGAGCCGCTCTTGGTCCTCTGTCGGGTTTTTTTTGGCCGGCTGTAACACATTTCTGGCCCAATTTAGGGTCCCTGTGGTTAGCATGCATTCCATACAACGGAACCACACATCCTCTTACACTATAGCAGTGTTATGCACCCCAGATAGTAGCCCAGAAATGTATATATACATACTTTACTGTTATCAAGTGCACTATGGAACTATGTACTGTTATTGAAACAAGCTTTCCTGGGGTAAGTGTGCACACAGCAGTTGTTTGTTTTGATAAACGTGATAAATGTTATTCCTAGTATTGTATATTATTTTTATTCTCTTTTATTTGACTTTTTCTGCAGATCCATTTGATTGCACATAAGCCCTGCACTACAAAGGTACACAGTGATGCGGCTTCCATCATGGCATATTGGATTCCACTTGTGCCTCTGTTTAGTTTAAGTGTTACTAAAACCCAGGACCCTGCCTGCATTCACTATATCTGGCCTCCCACAGTACACAGATTATGGAAATGCAATTATTTTAGTAAATATAAACTGTTAAATACCTTTCCTCATCAGCAGTATACAGCAATCTTGTGACTTCTATCAGTTCCTAGCAAAGCTTGTAGGAGGAATTTTCATTCTCCCCTGACCCTCTGTCTGGACAGTGCTGATTGGCCCTGTGCTGATCACATGCCCTCTCCCAAGAAAAAATAAAAACTTTCAAGCAATACACACCAAACTGAACATGTGTAGCCTGACTCCAAAAGCTCTGTTCTGTCACAAGTTGGTTTGGAGTCAGCTAAAGAAGAGAAGGATCAGAGAAGACAGGATTACACAGCCTTTATACACAATACAGAGGATTAACCCCTTAGGTTCCACAGTGAGTATAACAAGAATGCTTTACTGCATATACAGACTGATTTTACTGTTGTGGGTTTAGTAACACTTTAATTTTATGGCATTTCATTTTGCTATCACTTTAACTTTCTTGCCCTCCCCCATTCCACCCCTGGGAGGGGCCATGGCTCTCATGTCGTGGGTGTGTCTGTGAGATATAAGGTATAAATACTGCGGTTAAACAGTCTGTAGCTAGGCTCTGAAAAAGAAAGTTGGTCCTTCGGAACGCATTTAGGACCCCATTCCTTGGCGGGGTAGTCCAAGCATTGTGTGAGAGATCAGCCATTCATGTGGCTCGCAGAGCGAGTTTGATGTCTATGTTTGTGAGTAAACATTTTTATGGTTTTATCTTAATCTATTTATAAATCTGTTGGAAAATGCACTAGGCCTCTTTTTTCTTTTGTGTTTTCAAAATGGGATGTGTTCCAGGGAGGACCCCCCTTCCTCAGCTGAGGCCCTTGGATATCTGTACAATGGAAAAATTACATTTATATTTGGTCTAACTAAATTTCATAAAGCCATTGTTTTCTTTTTTTGTGCTTTATTTCAGATTCATTCATAATACTAATGAAGAGTTGGATCTTGTAAAAAAGGGTTTAGAATAATTAACTAATTTGTAAATAAACCAACTTGTACCAAAAGATGAATAGTAGGGAAAGATAGGACATGTAGGTGGCATGAAAGGGGAGAGGGGGGCATTAACTATCCTGATGCACATATTCCTCCATTAACCACACACGGGCTCTTTTTTGAACCACTTCTGTTGTCAAGTTCCAATGGATCAAGTGCTTGATCTATTATTAGGAACAAGTCTCCGTGTAGTATTTAAAAGCTGTTCTAATACCTTTTTATATGTTTAAATCCACACCGCTATTTGTTGCCTGTTTGTACAAGTTGTCACTTTGCAGTTTAACATCACCCTCGCATAGAAATCAATTTTATGCGCTTGAACAATTATTACGCTCTTTAGTTCATTGCTAAATATAAAATATTACAGAACACAGTACACATATTTAGTTTACTATTCTCCATGATGTGATCAATGCAATGAAAAACAATAACAATCATGATTAAAAAATCAATCCCTAAGCTTCAAATATATTGGCAGGTTTTTGGTCTTAAAAATGTAGAGCATTTATGCTAAATAATGTTACTTTCATAAATAATAAATGGTGTCGACTGGAGGCCTCTGGAGAAAATCCATTAAAATAATTTCTTTCACTAAAAACAACTCATAGCTGATAAAAGTCCACAGGAGCAAATATTAAATGATTAATGAGCTGTTTCCTCAGCACATTTTCTACTATGACTGCCTGCCTTCACTGTAGCTGAAATGCTTTATTAGAACACAGGAAGGGTTGAATGGCGAACAGCTAGAAACGTGGACCACGTGTGACAGGATGGATGTGTCCTTTTAATTGGGATGCAAATTACAGTTGACAAATATTGGTTCCTGAGAAGATTCTGTCATCACCCGGCTGGCAGGGTACACTAAAAGTTTGAAGGAACTATGTGTGATAGGAATAGGATGATAATTACTACCTATATTATTTTCCCAGCTTAAACAATCTCACCATTCACACACCCATCTTCACTGGCAACACAATCGATTAGCATAATTTGTTTTTAACAGTGGTTTTATTATAATTAGGGAAGAGCTAAGTATTTGGTCTGAGTGTAAGTTCAAACTAAACATTATCTAGTTATGTGCTCTGCCAAATCCTGAACTTTTGGCACTTTCGGCGGGAATTAATCTGCTGAATGTATCTTAATGCATTGCCAAAGCCATCATTGGCCAAAGTCTTGCACCTGAACTCTGGTTAACAGGGGCTTTGTTTGGGGCAGAGATTCTTTTAGCTCTATAGAGACAAGCCCAGAGGGGGTTAACCCTGGGGCAACTTGTGCCAGGAATGGTGCTGTACTGCAATGGGTACCAACCTGCTATCCACCCTCTGGAAGGGAAAGTTGACACACATCCTCAATCTGGTAGTGCAGCACTTCCTTGGTAGATACCCTGCGTTACCTGGGTCTGAGGCAGGACAGAAGAGTTTGTAGCCATTTCAGTCAGCCCTGTTCAGCTGAGTAAAATGCAGCAGAAATTATATCTGCCCACAAACCTCCTGATCTGTGGCATACCCACCAGGTGGAACTTAACTTTGCCATGTTGCAGAGGCTGCACAGCCAACAGAGGTCCATCAGTACTTGTGTGAGTATGGCACAAGGACAGGCTCAGAGAAGCTAAGCTTCTTTTCCCCACTCCAGTGCCTGCAGATACATGATATGAACACTGTTTTGTTCCTGTTTAAGGCAGTGACAAGAATGGTAAGCTGAGATAAAGCATGCATCCAGAACACTTTAGCAGTTGTGTTCCTGCTGGAGCAGATACTGTGTAGCATCATGAACAGGGCACTTGAGGCAGAGCAGCAAAAGGAAGAGGACTTCCTTCCATCTCAGGGCCACTCTATCCAGACAGCGTCTCTGTGATTTAAAATTGCAATGTGCCCCCTTTGGATCAATATTACATATTGGCATGGCAATCAGTTAACATTGCAAAGAAAACGGTGAAAGCACAAAAATCCAATAAGCAGCAAAACCAATTATTGTGAAAGGTTGAAGTAAAAAACATTCATTCGTAGAACAACAAATAGTCCCTACACATAGGTGTAGTATTTCTCTTCTGTAAAAGTGCTGCAGTGCTTACCCTTCACCACATGAATACACTGCTTACCAGAGATAAAGATCTCAAATTTAGGAGGTCTACCAGCGCTTGCATTTTATCTGGGTATTTACAGCTTTAGCCAGATCGGGAAAAGCCTCTGTCACTCCGGACCAAATCTAATAAGAGAGAACAGAAACGATCTCATAGTGAGTTATAAATCAACACCATTTATTGGAGAAAGAGGGTACTCACAAGTTTTAAATACAGAGAAGGGGTATAAGAATGACACTTCTTTTTTGGTTTAATTGCAGTACATCATCATTGAAAATGAACAATGTATTGTTTCCTAATGCTATTTCTCAACTGCGAAATTTGGAATACACAGTCTTTAAAGTAGTGTGGCCTAACAGTGATTCCTTACATGTAAACCATTTGGCCTTACTATTGGCGTCCCAAATGAAGGCCTATAAAATGAAATATGTGCAAATTATTCATCAAAACATTTTTTTCTTTTCCCCCAGGGAAAATACAATGTAATTTTTGGATTTACAGATAGAGCCTGCCTGCTCTCTCCCTCTCAAATTGCCTCGGATGAGAGCTTATTATATCCTATGCAGAAAATTGGTATGATTTCTAGTTTACGTATCAGAAAATAAAAGTCTGAATAATTATCACAGGCTGAAATATGGCATTTCCTGCCTTCTGAATTGTTTTCTAGCTGTAGTGTTTATCTGTATGCTATTTTCATCAGTGTCCGAAAAAAGACACTAATATTGTTTTTCGTTTATGGATGCAAAATGCATGTTCAGCTCATAAATTGAGGCCTGTCCACACAGGCTTAAAGTGGTTGTAAACTCTTTACAACCACTTTAAACTACAGATAAGCCTATAATCAGGCTTACCTGTAGGTACCCTGCATATCTCCTAAACCTGCACGGTTAAGGAGATGTACACTGTACTCGCTTGTGCCGGCATCATCGGCACATGCGCAGTAAAGAAACGGGCCGCCGTGCTGTTTCTTCACTGTGATCGTCACGCGACTCCAGCCAGTCACAGCGCCGGAGTCCGTGGCCCCCAGAAGGAAGAGGGGTGAAGATGGACGCTTCCTACTGCGGGGACAGCGCGGGCATCGATGGCAGGTAAGTGGCACATAATGGGCTAATATGCGATGCATACTAGCCTGTTATGCTTTTACTTTGCAGGGTTTACTTCCTCTTTAATAACTGTGCTGCAAAACTGTCACAATGTATCCATATTTAGTCTTCAAGAGAAGACAGATTTTAGATTCAAAGAAGCAATCTGACTTCTCTCTCGGCTTCCAAAAATTGCAGCCTCCTGATAAAGGCCTAAAAGGGTGTCCTTTAAAGCAATTACATTTTTGGTGTTTGATGGCTCTAAATTTTCTTCTTTTTTTAATCTAATCTGCCTACTCCCTCCCTCTGGAATAATGACATAGCAAAAAGGCTTCAAGAAATCAACATCAGCATTTTTCAATTGTTTAGTTCTACAGTCTGGGGAAAAAAGACATTGTGATTTGTTTATTGCAGATCAGATCTCTTTCTGACATAGATTCTTTACATATAAGGAGTACATGTTGTCCAGATAATCAGTTCAGTTTTTCTGGGTTGTTCATCTTAAAAAAAACACTCTCTATTTTAGGAGGATTGAACTTGCCAAGTCTCCTCTTCTTGCATTGTGTGCTGCATGTCTCTACAGTATATTTGGCAAGTATGTTGGACTCATCGGTAATTATAATACTGCAACACTGTTTAGTGGGTTTGTCATGCTTTCCTGCAATACTTTGTTTAAACAGTTCTATCAGCAGGACATACAGTTTTGGGAAGGAGCCAGGAATTGAAAAGCTGAATATTAGATGGCTAACGATTTAAATAAATGTGATGGCTACTACATAGCCCTGCTCAGACCGTTACGATGCTGAGCCCAGTCATAGGCAGCCCTGACTTTGCCCCAGGTCCTGGGGTTGTTCATTTCAGTTGATACTTTACTGAGCACATGTTTCGATTCAAAGACTTCTTTTGCAACGCCATATGACAGATGGCAGATCATCCTCTGGATAACTGGAGACTTACCCAACTAATGCATTTTTTAACCTAACAGGAAATGTAGGAAAAAATGTGTTTATACTCTGCGTTTAAAAAAAAAGTTAAACACAGGAGTGCCAGTCTGCATGAGGCCTCAATTATTAATAATTACAGAGCTGCGTTTATTTGTATCTTTTAGATCTGCTTTAAATAAAAACAAAAAAGCATCTCTGGCTGCAATACTTATCATATCTGCAGTGCTGCTTTCCACAGACTCACTGCTCCAAGGTCCAGCACCGCTTCTCTTCCAGGTCGAATGACTCTCAAGACCATGGCATTGCAATGCATAACACTTTGTGTAACTTGTGGTAGCTGCAGTACAATACAAGAAATGTAAGAACCTATATTGGGCTTGGTATCAGCTACTTGGTTTCTACTGCACAGAAAATTTCAGACAGGGAGAGGAAGAAGCAGCACAAGGAGCAAGTCAATGCTGCAGTGCACACAAGCAGAGGGCATGCCAGCAGGAGTAGAAAACACAGTGAAATATTTGAGGTCATTAATTGGCTGCTTCTCTTTCACTGTCTAGCCACAGACTGGGGGTTAAGTGTTACTTAATTGCAGAAAAAAATCAGGTCACCTGCCCTGTCATAACTGGATGAACAAAAATTCAAATCCTCTGATAGGTACAAAAAATAATCTTCTTTATATGTATTTTATCTGTGTATTTAGCTGTTTGCTTGGAGTTCAGCTTTAAAACAGAAAAACATTTTTCAGCCATGTAGACAGAAAGCTGACAAAGTAAAAAGCTGTTATTTTGATGCCCCTTATACAGTAAATACATCTCATATTCTGTTTAATTGTGCATTATTTAATTAAGTAACCAATCAAGACTAGTTCATTCTGACTTACAGAAATGTGGAAAAAGCACGATGAAAGGAAAAGTCTTTGTATGGCAATTTTGTGTTCGATGAAAATCACAGGAGTAACAACAAACAGCTACTAAATATAGATTAGATTTCATAATTGTGCCCTGTTAATTGCTTAGTAAAATGAAGGCACATCAAATGGAAAAGTCACTACATTACCGTCCAACTCATAACACAGAAAGCTGACTGCATGCCATCGTTCCCAGAAGATGCTTTAAATGTACCACTGAACAGTGGCAAACGGTGATTAATTACTGGCTTAAAAACCAATTTGCTTTAAATAGTGCTAACATTTTGAATTTCATTTCTTTTACACTTATTCTGTTGGAAGGCAGCTCTTATCTGCTAACATAGCAAATATCTTTTCCCTTTCTGCGCTTGGCATTTGACTCTCGAATCGACGGTATGTTTTATCTTTGTCCTCAGAAAAATAAACTGGCACGGTCATATATTTCCAACGTACAGGTTCTTCAATGTTCTCTTGAAACCACATAATAAAATATGAAGACAGCCATGAGTAAATGACTTTGATACAAGGTAGACCATAAGCAAGCAAAGCTGCACTGCATTCATGTTTTACAAGGTAAATGCCACCTTACCATATCTTTAGGCTCATACTGCATCTTCAACCAAAGGTCATTTGTATCAACTTATTGCTTGCTGGTAAATGACTGTGTATATTAAATGGACACTGAAATGGCACATTTATTGCATATCGAAAATTACATTTAATGTAAGATAAGGCACCAGCTGATCCAATTAATGGTAAAAAAGCATGCTGCAATACAATGGAGCAAGTGAGAGATCTGGTGTGTTCGAATTACTTTGGTGCATTATTCACATATTCAAATTCTAGTAGTCTGCATAGAGCATTTACAGTCCTAGTGATATTCAGAAATGTCACACAAGATGAACTTGTCTTAAGGCCAAACTATTGTTAACTACTATTCAGTGTAGTTAAGATATTACTTAAAGCAGAAGTTTATGTATGAATTGTATTGCATTATTGTTACATTGTTCCAGCATGGACAATGTAAGTATACATATCCCATACCTGTGTAGCCATGAGTTCTGAAATATTACTCGGGCATAGAGACAATGGTGTTCATTGCATAATATGGGAACTCCCTCTGGTGTTTGCTTTTGGGAAAGACTGTAATTGCAGCCTGGATGATGCTTTATGGGAGTTGTAGTGCGGAACGAAGAAATAGTCTCTTAATAAGAAGGACACCATTTCCCATCAGGTTGTGCTGCACTGAAGACTGCTGGGAGGTGCAATGCATTGTAGGAGGATTATAAAAAGGGAAGGAGGAGCTAACAATGGCCTCTTGGAACAGCGTGATCGATCAGCGAAGAACCCTGTGAGCGGCTACAGCCAGAGCTAGGCCCAAAGCCTATGTACAGCATTCCAGCCGACTGAATTCTCTGCAGGTGACCCAGCTAGCAGCCGCTCTCCAGCAACACAGTGAGTGACTAGCGGAGCCTTCCTATTCTCATCTCTGTCTGGATTGAAGCAGCAGCAGCCACCACAGCAGTCGTACCTATTGATCCAGGAGAGCTGCAAGGAGTGCTGCGGATGCTTTACACCTTCCAGGAGCAAGCAGTCTACATGAACTAACGGTCCCAGCGCTCTCAGCATCATCGACTGAGCGCCAGATCGTATACCTTCAAACAGTTCCTTGGAACCGGTGAGCGGGCTCAGTGCTAACACATAAGAGTACACATACTATCTTTGCAGCATATCTTTATTGCCTCTTGGAATACAGTTTAGCAGTTGTGACTAATCTTATTCAAGAAGTCAGTGGAATT
The DNA here is from genome assembly GCA_018402905.1 of Glandirana rugosa. Taxonomy (NCBI): domain Eukaryota; kingdom Metazoa; phylum Chordata; class Amphibia; order Anura; family Ranidae; genus Glandirana; species Glandirana rugosa. The sequence continues at coordinate 1,954,269 of BLSH010009219.1, read as the reverse complement.
TAACCTATTTGTGCCTCATCTTACTGATTAGATGGAGACATTATTCATAGGTACCTAATTCTTATTGCCGGCCGAAGATTGCTTGGACATTTCAAGACAGGAGAGCTGCAACTACATATTACCCATCTTTTCCTCACTCATATACTCAGGGCTGTTACTTGGCATTGGTTTACCTCCTAAGAACTCTTTATGCTAGAACAGGAGGAATAATATGTAGGCCAAGGTTATTTAGTGTGTGTATTTAACTATAGTTCAATTGCCAAATGATCAAGTGTATTTGTGCATTGTAGAATACTGCCAACAAGTTGAGACAGAATCCATTGAGTGGTACCAATTTATCCTTTGGTTCGAGATAGGGATTCACTGTACTATTTCATTTATCAAATTCCAGTAGACACTATCAAATTACCTCTTTTGCAAAGACCCGTTAGGTATTGTTTAAGCTCAATTGGAGGAATTGCATTGTTTTCATTTATTGATATTGTTGGAGAATACAGGGAGTGGTGAAAGTATACAAATCATTTACTCCCTTTGTTCGCCAGAACCTTTAAGTTGACTACTTATGTGAAGAATTGTGCTATTTACTGTTCACAGTTGTTATTCTTTTCTCAGAAATAGGAGTTAAAAGTAAACCTTTCTAACTCTACCTGTGATGTGGTCTCCATGACTAAAATAGAGTTACTGTTTATAAAACCTTGCAATATGGGTGAACCCAGAGTGTCAGAGGACCCTCTGGCTGAGGAGATCCAAGGGGGAATTGATTCTTTCAGCCACCCTCAAAGGGCAAAGCTACACCTGAGTGATCCCTGCGGAGGCAGCCACTGTAGGGATAACAGTCTTTCAGGCCTAGTGCCAAGCAGCTGTCCTTCTGCATAATAACCACAGGGGGCACTCTCTCCACATTGCAGCCATTCACAGAATACTTTGTATATTTTCTATGAACACTTCTCTGATTGGATGAGGTGGAGATCGTGACAACACTGCCCCATCCCTCCACCTTGTTCAGAGAACACATTTTATTCATTGAAAAAATACAAGGCATTCTGTGAATGGTGTCAGTGCTGAGCAAGCACCCCCCCGAGGTTACTATGCAGAAGGGCAGCCTCACGATCTTGGACCCAGAAGACTGCTGCTATCACTGTAAAAGTGACAAATACTACAGTGATTTTCAGCTTTCACAGGCATACCTAAGGTATGAGATATGAATGCTTACAATGATCCTTGCTGGATTTAACAATGCAGTCAAATTCATGCGTAAACTTCTGTTTTGAGTTAAAAATGCAGGGTTTGCTTCCTTTAAAGACTCACTACTCTGTGGACCAGCACCAGTCTTCTTCCAGGTAAACCAGAAGACATCTGAACAAAGGTACAGTATGCATTAAAAAAACCCCATAAGTTCATTGCCTGACCCAATAAATTGCAAATTGTTACTACACAACAGGTACTGCAGCACTAAAGGCATTCTGGCAATGTTACAACTTAAAAGAGAAGTGTGAGAATGCAAAAAAATAAAAAAGATCATACTAACCTAGATGGCTGCAGCAACATTCCCAGCTGCAGCTGTCTCCCGCCAGTGCTCACTGGAGTGCCGAGTTGTGCAGGGGGCAGGAGGGGCTGGCTTAGGCTCTGAGCGGCATGCTGAGAGACTGAGTCAGTTGCTGGCCCAGGCATCTAAGTGGATCTCGACTGTAAAGTCAGAATTTTTCTCGAGCCTGGACCGGCTAAGTGATGTCAGCCGACAGAGGTCTTTAGCCCGCTGTTAGCTGAAAACGGGTCACAGGAGTGTAGAACGTGAAAAACTAAAACGTGCAGCACTACAAGTAGAGTGAATGAAAATATATCATAAATTCATGTATGATGAAACGTGTAAGGTGGAGCTAGGATGTACGGTGCACCATGCATGATACACTTGGCCCATCTTGGAGACTGGCGATCTGAGATTTCCTGCAGTACGCTGTTAATGCTTCATGTTTTCTGTAAGTGCAATCATTTTTAACCACTTCAGCCCCAGAAGGATTTCCCACTTTAGGACCAGAGCACTTTTTGCGATTCGGCACTGCGTCGCTTTAACTGGCAATTGCGTGATCATGCGGCATTGTACCCAAACAAAATCTGCTTCCATTTTTTTCCACAAATAGAGCTTTCTTTTGGTGGTATTTGATCCCCTTTGTGTCATTTCTGATCGGCGTTATAAACAAAAGAAGGGAGACAATTTTGCAAAAAAACCCAAATTTCTTACTTTTTGCTAAAACACAAATCCAAAAAAAAAATATAAAAAAAATGTTTTTTTCATCGGTTTTGGCCGATTTATATTCTTCCTCATATTTTTGGTAAAAAAAAATGCAATCTGCGTTTATTGATTGGTTTGCGCAAACGTTGCCGCGTTTACGGATGATAATTTAGTTATGGGGTTTTTATTTATTTTTTAATAGAAATGGCGGCGAGCTGCGATTTTTAGCGGTACTGCGATATTGCAGCGGACGTGTTGGACCATTTTGACACTTTTTTGGCACCATTGGCATTTATACAGCGATCAGTGCTATAAAAATGCACTGATTACTGTGCAAATGCCATTGGCAGTGAAGGGGTTAACCTGGAGGGGGCGCTCTAAGGGTTAACAGTGTTCCCTGTGTGTGTTCTAACTGTATGCGGGCTGGGCTGGCAGGGGGAGGGGAGTGATCACCCCTTGTGACAATTGGGAATCTCGCGGGGGAGGTCCAATTGGGGAAGTGACGGTTACCGTAAACGTGTCATTAGTCACGTAAAAATATCGTGACTAGCGACATATTTACGGTTACCACGGTTTTTTCACAGTTTTACCAGGTTGTGCAGGCGACGTTATAGCGTCATGGCGATTTTTAGCGTCGAGCGGCGGTAAAGATAATTTTTTATTTATTTTTGGGGTATTGATTTAATAGTAGGCATTTGCGCCGTTGCAAACGCGTTTGGTTAGTTATTTGCGTCTAACGTAAAAAAAAATGGTTTTTATACTCCTTCTTATATTTAGCCGGTTTTG
>BLSH010009219.1:1898551-1928757 GCA_018402905.1 Glandirana rugosa | reverse complement strand
ATTTAGCTGAATGCAACAGACTATCTGCCCTGTGTGCCCATGTGAATGTACTGTGAGCTGTAGAAGATGATTGCAGACCAAAGGGGATCCAGCAAACCTCACATTATAGTTATATCAGCAGGAATCAGTGAGGATCAACTACTGCTATGTGATGGATTTGATGTGTTGGTTTTCCTACATTCTGTCCACAGACCAACTTCTCTCTCCCCTCACAAAGTTGTTTAGTAACTTCTCTCTGCCTGAATGCAGTTTTAACATTTTAAAACACTGCCTGCTGCTGTGAAACTCACCCGTTCTTATCACAAGATAAGCCAGAGCCCCGCACAGTAGCTGCCATGATTTACTGCATGTGGAGGAGAGAAGTCCCACCTGAAGCCGTCTGCTGGGAGGAGGAGGGGGGACGGGGACTCAGAGGGAGGGGGAGAGAGCAGCAGCATGACTGCCAGTGCCCTGAGTTCAGCTGATAACAGATCGGCTCTATCGGAACTTAGACAGGAGCAAAGCGCCTGCTTTGTTTACAGTCTCCCCCAATAGCAGATAGTCAAAAACTGCTCTGGGGGGGGGTCCAGACCCCCCCAAACCCCCCCCCTTATCTACGTCCATGATGGGGGATACGAAACGGGGGGTTGTGTGCAGCTGGGTGGGCAGGAGTTCTTTGCGTATATGAAGGATGTAAAACAAATTTGATATGAGGCGTCATGTTTGGTTATGTTCAGTGTCCGTGTACACCAAGGTGCTATGAATCCAATTCTTTAAATATCTGGATAGAAATGCTAAGTTATACAGTTTAAGATCAGGGAAACTTGGTCCCTCATTACAACTGCGTTGTTGCAATGTGTGTAACCTTAATGTTGCTCTCCTACTGCCCTAAAAGAACTCTCAGAACATTCTTTAGACATATTTGAGATCAGAATTGATAGGAAATAGCAGGAGGACCGGTATGGCATAAAAAAAAAAAAATGAGGAAAAGATAACATTTTTGTTAGGCTTATTCTACCCATGCTAGAGATATTAATATGCAAGTCTCAAAATTAACTTTGAGTACAGCAAAGAGGGGTTGTTGGTCTTACATAAATTATAAGGATTTTTGGGTATAGATGCTCCAAGGTAAGACATTTTTCAAGAGTTTGCTCCAATGGGGCTTATGATGAATTGTTGGGTACAGGGCCTTTGATTTATCAAATTTGATAGTATAACAGGAGATTAGGCCAGGTGATTTGATGAGAGGCAATATACTGGAAAGAGAATGAGAAATATATAAAAGCAGGTCATCTGTGAAAGCTGTAATTTTGATAACTATATGTCCTATAGTTATGACCTGGAAAGTAATTTGTGATTTGAAAAGTCACAGAAGGGGATCCAATGTAAGATTAACCACTTGCTGACCACCCCACGTACATATACTGCAGGGCGGTGGCTTTTCTGTGAGAAATCACCTAAGACCCCTTTTACACTGAGGCGCTATTTAGCTAAAAATAGCGCCTCAAAAATCCCTCCCCATCCACCCCAATATGAAAGCCGGAGTGCTTTCACACCGGGGCGGTGTGCTTGCAGGACCTTACAAAAAGTCCTGCAAGCCGCATCTTTGGATCGGTGAAATACCTCTCCTCCACTGCCCCTGCCCATTGAGAACAATGGGGCAGCGCTTCCGAAGCAGCTGCACACCGCCTCTGAAGCCTGGAGCACCAGCACTTCTAACCCCATTTTAACCCCTTATGGGGGGTTAAAAGCGCACCGCTGCCATAGCGCCACCATAACAGCAGTAAATTCCAACTAAACTAGCAGGGATTTACCGCTACCGCCCTCAGTGTGAAAGTGGCCTACCTGTACTTCAGTTCATGCTTCCAGGTTTGCCGCTGGCAACCTGCTGCGGATGTGATTGGACACAGCAAGAGCCAATACATTGCAGTGACAGTGAGTACAGTGACAGTGCATTTTTTGTGTCACTGGTCCCGAAAAAGTGTCACTTTGTGTCAGATTTGTCCAATGTCGCAGTCCCGCTAAAAATCGCTGATCACCACCATTACTAGTAAAAAATAAATAAAAATTCCATAAAAATATCCCATAGTTTGTAGACACTATAACTTTTGAGCAAACCAATCAATATACATATTTTGGGATTTTTTTTAACCAAAAATATGTAGCTGAATACATATTGGCCTAAATTTATGTAGAAATTCGATTTTAAATTTTTTTTATTGGGTATGCTATATAGCAGAAAGTTAAAATATTGTTTTTTCAAAATTGTCAGACTTTTTTGTTTATAGCACAAAAAATAAAAACAACAGAGGTGATCAACTACCACCAAAAGAAAGCTCTATTTGTGGGGAAAAGAAGAACATCAATTTTATTTAAGTACAGCGCCGCAGGAACACGCAATTGTCAGTTAAAGTAACGCAGTGCGGTATCGCAAAAATGGCCTGGTCATGAAGGGGGGGATAAACTTTTCCAGGGCTGAAGTGATTAAAGAGGAAACAGCCTTGTCTGGTGTCTTGTGACATTGGTATTGAGAGTAGGCTGTTGATCGATTTTGCGTGGGGGCTATGGAAAATGTATACAAGAGGAACAATGTGGCCAGTTCTATTTAGTTGAATGCCTTCTCAGCATTGAGGCTTGGAAGCATCAATGAGGGAGAGTGGAAGAATGTTGTTTAGATTGAATCTTAGTTGATACTCCAGTTTGAATGCAGAAAGTAGATTGTTTATTATGAAAGAAGAATAACTGTTGAGAGGTGAATAATGTGGGTGTAGATTTGAATATGATCTGCCATGATTTTGACTAGTAATTTGTAACCTGTATTACGATTTTTCAATGGTTTTACCATTACAGCGATATAGGCTTAATTACATTTGGGATATGGGGTATTGTAATTGAGAATGAAACTGTAGAGATCTGTGAGTACTGGGGGTATTTCCACAGATAGAAAAAACTGGATGGATAGCCATCTGAGCCAGGGGGGTTTGTTGCTTGCTGAATATTTGATGGCCTGTTGGATTTCCAAGTTAGTATGAGCAGGGGCATAACGATAGGGGTTGCAATTGCAACCAAGCCCTATGGTCCAGGGTACACCTGAATAGGAGGGATGGTGGGGGTGGCATTTAGAGGATCCAATCTCCTCCATTTTCATCTATCCAGTTTACTTGTCTTCTGCTGTTCCCAGGGTCCCTGTGTGCTTCCCTGGTCCCCTCCACAGAGCTGCTGTCTTCCCCCCTCCTTTCTCCTGCCAGCTGCTGTAGAAGATGTCCAGCTGAGGCTACACAGATGGAAATTGAGAGCTGAGGTTTGTTTAGACCCCTGATATCTCATCACAGCCCCCCCCCCCCCCAACAGAGCTCCTAAAAAAATTGTGAAAATAAAATTATAAAAGAAATAAAATGAAATGGTAAAAAAAAATAATACAATTAAAATAAAAATTAAAAACTACTGACACCAGTGAGGGAACTATAAGGATTGCAAAGGTTGTAATTGTGACCGAGCCCTGGCATTTCACCACCATGGAAAGTCCCGAAGATGGCAGATGGGGTGGGGGCCTGCTGCAGAACTTGTGAAAGGGCCCCACTGCGGTACCGTAATAAAGGTACCCACTATGGGAGTAAAGGGCCCCAGGATCAGTGGGAAGAGGGAAGGGCCCTGGGGTCAGGAAGCCCTTCATAATTTCTTGCACCGTGGGCCCTGAAGGTTCTAGTTACGCCTCTGAGTATGAGGATAGTTAAGTTGTTCACGTTGGTCAGGGGTGAGCTTGTGTAATCTGGCTTGATCTATCAAGTACTGGAATAGGAGTGATTGTGAGGCTTTGGTGGTATAGAGGTGGGTGTAATAGCGCTCAAAAGCTACAACGATTGAGTTTATCCAGTGGTGCTTGATGAAGGTTAGGGTTATTTATTTTAAGGATGTGATATTTTAGGCCATGAGGTCTGGTTAGTTTGACCAAAAAAGGGCCATTGTTGTTTCCCCATCTGTAGAATTGTTTGTTGCATTACCTTTTGTATGAGAGATTACAAAATTTTGAAGAACTATGCTTCCTGCCATTGTTTTTATATATCAAGCAAAGATAGGTGCTCTCTTTAAATTAGAAAAATGTTGTTTTGTAGACAAGAGCATTCTTGGACACTTTTTTTAAAATTAGCAATCTATTATATGGCTCCTGAATACCGCTGGATTTACCAAAAGAAGACAGATTGATCTCTATGGAACATATCATTGAGATAATTAGCCCAGTGTAGCTGAAAGAAATATTTTAACTTATCTGATTTAAAGAAATACGTGGGAAATTTCCAAGTGGGGGGATTGAATGTGCTGGTTGCCATATTTAAAGAGGCCTATGGTAGTGGAGACAGCTCTGGAGAAGAGAGAGTCTGCTACCAAAAAGTAATCTGTTTTGGAAAAGTTTGCATGAGCTATGGAGTAATGTGTAATTTCACTTAGTGGCGTGGAACAACCTCCAAACATAGACTAGTGAAGCAGTAGTTAGAAGGCATTGTAGGCCTATGTAACATTGTTTTGTTTTTTTTTTTTTTTACATTGGCATATGTCAAGCTCCCTAGGCCTTTTTTTATAATACATGCCTATTAGCCTTACACATAATTTATTATTTAGGTTCACCCCCATAGTCTTGAAAGGGGTTTGAGTATCAGTTCGTCATTTTCAGACTTTACAAAGAACCTCCACAAACTAGGCCCAGGCCCATTATCCCTAATCTTCACATTTCCATATAAAATCTACCCAAGTTACTCAAGGAAAATATCAGTGCACTTCCTGACATATGACTTTGCCTAGGCAATACTGTTCTAGAGGTGGGTAGTTGTATATCTGCAGTGCAAGATCATCTAAGGCAATGCTGCCTCATGAGATTTGGTGAAGTTACTACTGTATGTCTCACTGTTTTCCTCCCTGGGAGAAAAACTGTAATTTATGACTTACATTGTAATAACTCCCTGACCTGCTTCATTCATTCTATGGATCTGTAATTTTTGCACCTCTCTTGCTGCTTCTTGATCATTACCCAACCAGATAATTAGCCAACTGGACTCCATGTAAAACAAGACAGTAATAGCGAAAAGATAAGCTGCAGGGAGCCTGTGGGCAATGCTTGTGTTTAGTCCTCTACTTGCCTTTTTTGACACCACGGGACAGTCCCTCTTTACCTAAGGAAAACCTTGGGTATAGAGGTAAATATTTTTTCTGTGGTATAGACTGAATGTCAGGGGGCAGAGAGTGTAAGTTCAGGCCTGATTATCTGACCTATGTGAGTTAAAAGTATACAGTGCCTAGAAAATGTATTCATACCCCTTGAAATTTTCCACATTTTGTGGAAGTGGAAGGAAAATTAAAAATGGGTTTCAATTTTTTTTACAAATAAGTATGTGAAAAGTGTGGTGTGCATTTGTATTTGGCCCCTCTGAGTCAATACTTTGTATAACCACCTTTTGCTGCAATTACAGCTGCAAGTCTTTTTGGGGATGTCTCTACCAGCTTTGCACATCTAGAGAGTGACATTTTTGGCCATTCTTCTTTGCAAAATAGCTCAAGCTCTGTCAGATTGGATAGAGAGCGTCTGTGAACAGCAATTTTCAAATCTTGCCACAGATTTTCAATTGGATTTAGGTCTGAACTTTCTAACACATAAATATGCTTTGATCTAAACCATTCTATTGTAGCTCTGGCTGTATGTTTAGTGTCGTCGTTCTGCTGGAAGGTGAACCTCCACCCTAGTCTCAGGTCTTTTGCAGACTCTAACAGGTTTTCTTCTAAGATTGCACTGTATTTAGCTCCATCCATCCATCTATCTATCAACTCTTACCAGCTTCCCTGTCCTTGCTGAAGAAAAGTATCACCACAACATGATTCTGCAACCACCATGTTTCACGATGGGGATGGTGTGTTCAAGGTGATGTGCAATGTATGTTTTCTGCCACACATAGCGTTTTGCTGTTGAGCCAAAAAGTTCAATTTTGGTCTCATCTGACCAGAGCACCTTCTTCCACATGTTTGCTGTGTCCCCACATGGCTTCCTGCAAACAGGACTACTTATAGCTTTCTTTCAACAATGGCTTTCTTCTTGCCACTCTTCCATAAAGGCCAGATTTGTGGAGTGAACGACTAATAGTTGTCCTGTTGACAGATACTCCTACCTGAGCTATGGATCTCTGCAGCTCCTCCAGAGCTATCATGGGCCTATTGGCTGCTTCTCTGATTAATGCTCTCCTTGCCCAGCCTTTCCGTTTAGGTGGACGGCCATGTCTTGGAAGGTTTGCAGTTTTGCCATACTCTTTCCATTTTTGGATGATGGATTGAACAGTGCTCCATGAGATGTTCAACGCTATTATTTTATAACCTAACCCTGCTTTAAACCTCTCCACATCTTGACCTGTCTGGTGTGTTCCTTGTCTAAATGATGCTGTTTGTTCACTAAGGTTCTCTAACAAGCCTCTGAGGGCTTCACAGAACAGCTGTGTTTATACTGAGAATAAATTACACACAAGTGGACTCTATTTAATAATTAGAGGACTTCTGATGGCAACTGGCTCCACTAGATTTTATGTAGGGGTATCAGAGTAAAGGGGGCTGAATACAAATGCACGCCACACTTTTCACATATTTATTTGTAATAATTTTTGAAAACCATTTATCATTTTCCTTCCACTTCACAATTATGTGCCACTTTGTGTTGGTCTGTCTCATAAAATCCCAAAGTAAAGTAAACATGCGTTTTTGGTTCTAACATGACAAAATGTGGAAAATTTCAAGGGTGCAAATACTTTTTCAAGGAACTGTTAATCTGGCCTTAATCCTGGATACTAATAAAAATATAAATCGATCTCCTGAATAAGACATCCAGAGTAATTTGTTGTATATGGCTGTCATAGGAAGTTGTGTTGCCTTTGTGCTCATCCCCACTATTGCAGCCCTCAAAATTTCCACTTGCCTGCTGACATTTGGTGAGTGCAAATAAATTAAGGGTAAGTGGAGTACACCTGCCAGGAAGAAAGATGGCGGTGGGCACTTCCTGTCCCTTCTCCTCCTCCTATTAGCATGGCTGCCCTGTCTTTCTCAATCAATGCATTCACAACAGAAGAGCCAGCAGCAGCTGCTCTCTGTTATTTTGCTCACATTGGGCTCTTTACTGCCACCTGTGGTTGTTTTCCACATGTGCACTCCTCGTGTGAGTGCTGCTTGTACTGTATTCTGGAATGTGATGGATGCAGCTCCTCTGAGTCTCAGGGACATATGACAGCTTTGTGGAAACAAGCTGGGACTAGGAAGACCTCCTTCACAAGTAGGGTCTGTGTGTATGAGTAGAGGGGCTGTTTGTGTACAGGGGGCCAAAGTTGTGTGTGTGGTGTCTGGTGTGTGTGTTATGTATGTGCTTGTTGTGTATGTGTGTGTTATGTATGTTATATATGTGCGTGTTGTGCATGTGTGTGTTATGGAATTATAAGTAGGATCAATGAATGTTCCTCTACCCATGCAAATTATGTGAATATCTGATGTGAGGCTGCTCTTTACAAAGACATATAGTCCCAAAATAGTGTGAAAAGAAAAATTAGATTAACCACGCTCTAAGTGAATAAAGTGCAACGTATGCATAATTTTACAAATACGTAAAGTGCAATGCATATGAAAGGGCATCAGAGGTCGCCAGACTTAATATGCAATATCAATGGATGAATATGAAGTGCATAAACAAATTCATAAAGTGCAATACATATAAATGGCCACTGGAGGCTGCTAAACTTAATGTGCAATATCAGTGCATAGAAATAATTGTAATCATTCAACGTCAAAGACATAAAAAACAATAAGAAAATTTTTAAAAATGTTGCATATGGTGTATATATATATGTGATAATCAATAAAGTGCAATTGTGAAATGCGAGCTAGTCCATAATGCAAAGATCCATGATGGTAATGAAAATCACATGTGCAAGTGGTTGAGTGATCCTCCACCAAGACACCTGCCACACACCCTACTCCCCAGATTCCAATGATCCACATCGCAGAGATCATAAGCGCATAAAGGGAAACCTCCATACACCGGTCAGCAGGAATCAGCATCCACAGGACTGGACCGTTAATCACCATTAATCCAGGTTCCAAAATATAAATGGAAAAAACAAGGAAGCTTCCATAGTGAAGACCGTTGGTATTTTATTAAAATTGATTAAAATTCTGTGACAAAAATTGGGTAAAAACAGTGCAAACAATGGAAACAAGGGGACACCAAAAGGGAGCGCTCCTCCTGTATTCCAAAGGAAGCTGAAGTGACCTATCACATGATGTCACGGAATTTTAATCAATTTTAACAAAATACCAACGGTCTTCACTATGGAAGCTTCCTTGTTTTTTCCATTTGTGTTTGTGGTGTGTGTGTGTGTCAGAGGGGACTAAGTGTGTACAGATGTGAGGGGGGCTGAGTGTGTACAAGTGTTGGGGGCTGTCTGCAGGACTGTGGGATGGCCAGTGGGTGGATTTTGTGGGATGACCAGTGTGTTGGCCCTGGTGAATATTGGTGGTCCGGCTGGGAGGTGGGGGGGGGGTGTCAGTTGGGGGTCCAGGCCTAAAGCTATGGAAGGCTTTTCTGATGGCTACCCTGTCTGTCCCACCCTCAGCATAATTTGTAACTACAGCGGGGTAGGGGTTGGGTGGGTCAACTGGTGGTGAGTAACTTTTAAGGCCTGCCTAGTAGCCCTGCACTATTGCATCACTGTGGATGCACACATGAAACTTGGAAAGAAAGAATGCCATAGGTTTGTGGAAGCAGAATTGCTGTTTTGTTAATGCTTCTGACCTTTTCAGTAATGATATGTTGAAAAGGAGGATGACTGTTCACAGAACATGTGGACCCAATTAAATGTAAATGTTTTATGATAGAGTTATTCTTTTTAAATCGCATTTGCGCATTAAATGACTAGATGCAAACTGTTTTCATAGGAGCTCCTCTGATAAAAGAGTTGTTAGAGCCTAACTTGTAAGTTTGAAAGCGTCCCTTTTTTCTAAGCTTGCAGGCTACTTTTTATTACATAATAACTCATTTGGTAAAAGTAAGGCAGCTTGACTTTTGCCATCAAACAAAATTCTGCTTTTCAAAAGTAAAATATGTAATAAGCGGTGGCAGCATAGTAAAATGTTTTGTGTAAAGTGAATTTCTATATAATGGCAATCTGGGTGAACAGCTGCAGCATAATTACATTCTGCAATTTGTTCTGTAGTACATTTAATTAAAAGGTGGTGTGAATATTGAACTTAATACTAAAACACTGTGTTAATTACTTGATATTGTGGATAAAACAGTTGTCCTTTCTTAGAGACCCATTAGGTATTTCTTTAAATAGTAAAACAGAAGAACACAAATATCCTTTGTTGTACAGCGTCAAAGAGGACACTGTGCTGCAATGATAGAGAGCAATTTCAGACAACAAGTGAAAGTCAGTGAGCTTTCAAAGTGGTATTGAACTTAAAAACAAACATTTTTTAAATTGCAGCTTACCAAATCTTAGATATGATGGCTGCAATCACTTTCTGTTTTAGTCTTTTTTTCTTTTCTTTTGTTCTGGTGATCAAGAAAGTAAGTCTGTTGTTTTTCAACGAAACAAGCTCTCCTGGAAATGTTTCACTTACAGTGTTGAGACAAACCATTTACCACTGACAGGGGTGCTTACAATTAACAACTTGTATTTATTCATGTAAAATCTTTATCCCAAAAGAAATATAAAAAAAAAAAAAAACTTGCTGAAACTGCTCATGTAACTGCAGTGGTGGAGGTTTACCAAAACTGGAGTACTCAGAATCCGGTACAGCTGTGCCTGGTAGGCAATCCGTTTCTAAACTCAGCTTGTTGAATTAAGCTTTGGTAATAAAACCTGGAAGCAGGCTTCTATGCAGAGCTGTACTAGGTTTTGCACTCTACAGTTTTAATAAATAAAACTGCCCCCCCTCCCCCCCAGTGTAAGCTGGAGTTTGACTTGTACTAGTGTATCTAAAGCTTTAAGTACATCTAACACTCCCCTCCCTCCAGACTGACAATACTGCTGTCCAAAGGTGCCCCCATGTGTCCTTTTATCCAGAGTGGTGGCAGTCTAATATACAAAGTGTGTTATAGGCCAGATCACCAAGTAAAAAAAGAGGGAAAAAGCTTAAAAAAAGAAAACAAATGCAGCTACCACATCTAATGAATGGTAAGCTACAATATATTACATTTTTGGATTTGGTTTAATATCACATTAATGTATTACATTAATACATGCATTAGTACACACATTGCTTTCTCTCATGTAATTTCCCCCTTGCAATCCCTACCAAGCCAACAGTGAGTGTGTTTGGTCATTTCGCTCCTTGAATTAGAAGCAGTGTTTTACAGATCACCAAATCCCTGGGAAATGGAATTGGAATGGACTGGTTCCCTATGAAGCCTGGATTAAAAACATAAGCTAAAATAACCCCATGCCTTTTAAAGTGGTTGTCAAGTCATGACAACCACTTTAAACTACAGGTAAGCCTACAAGCCTACAATAAGGCTTACCTCTAGGTCCAGGAAATATCTCCTAAACCTGTACAGTTTAGGAGATATCCCCTGTATCTGCATATGCCGACGTCATCGGCACATGCGCACTGAAGAATCGGCACCCGGGGTAGCCCAGGGTGCCGTTTCTTCTTTATTTGTGCCATAAATGACGGCTCCCATGCGCATGCGTGGGAGTGAAGTCAGCGCGGCTCCGCCAATCACATCGCTGGAGCCTGCGCTGTGATTGGACGGAGCCACAGACTCGGAAGACTGATGTCGCCGGTCCTATCGGTGTGCCGAGACCGCTGCAACAGCTTCGTTCCGAGGTAAGTGTTTCATAATTTTTTTTACGGTGGGTCCTCCAACAAACGCCACTGCACTTCTGTCGTCGGTCCCAGAAGCAGTGGCATTTGTTGGAGGGCCCACCCTACCAGAATGCTGCTGAGCTGCCTTTTGGTAACCAGGGAAGTGTCCATATTGGCCATATATACCCCTACCTGGGTCGGTCTGCATGCGGGGCTATATTATCCAGGTTATTGCCAATTAGCTTTATTACACGAATCCCCAACAATTTGGACGCTGCCCCATAGAAGTCAGCACTATCCATTAGTTCCCATTTTTATTCTTTAATTGATGGCCTACAGCTCCTGAGGAAGCGCTATATGCGTGTAGCATGTAGAGCAACAAAGAAAATCTACAATTATACATCTACAGCATGCTCAGCACCTTGGATTTGACTATCTGCTTCTGCAGGCTTTAAGGGTGTTGTATTATTATGCGGTTATGAGATGTTTATGTAGCAGTTATCCTTAATACACAGACACTGTCTAAATGTATGGTCCTTTTTATCCTTTGAACAAAATAAAAAATTAACTATTCTGACTCCTAACTGTTGTAATGGCGACTTATCCCTTGTTGAGACCTCTATGCCTGGCCTGTATAAGCAGATATGATCACCGCAGACAGTTCTTATCAGATAGTGACTCACCAATTACCGTTTCTTCCACGAGCGTTTATTCATTGGAATAGCAGGTACAGCGTACAACAAATGTGACAGATGGTCGAAAGATGGTAACTGCAGGTCAAAACATAGTAATGTGTCCTAGGATGCGAGTAGATTGAGAGAGGCCTTCTAGCATGTGGCCATATTCTTTACCTCATGAGAGAGAGGACACAGGAAGAGGAACTAGAATAGCAGAGTGCACCAGGAACAGGAAGTTACAGAGTAGAGTGAACTAGGAAGAGGAAATAGCTCACAGAGGATGGGAGGTACACACTTAGAAAATACAATAGAAAGGTGTAATATCCAAAAGAACCACAAGATGGCATTATAATAACCAACTATAAAAACATTACTATAGCTGCATATTTATGTTACATGCAAATCATGTGACAGAACATTAACCTTTTAATATATGTGTGCGTGTGCCTAAAAATTCCATAGATTTTCTCCACAATTTATATAATTTTTATTTGGAGGACATCTTGTCCCCCCTGTTATTGATTCCTTATGGTCCACCCCATAGCTGCCAGTGAGCACTGACTCACACACTACCTGCCAGTTCTGTGTGATATATTGCAGGGCACAAACACTGGCTGCCAATGTAAGGGGACACAGACACTGACCAATAATGTAAGAAGGGCACAAACATTGACCACCAATTTAAGGAGGCACAGACACTGACCACTAATGTGAATGGGCACAGTCCCTGGCAATGAAAGGGGGCACAGACACTGACCACCAATGTAAGAGGGGCACAGACACTTGTCATTAATGTGGCGGGGGAAACAGATATTGACTGACTCTGGATACTTCTTCCCTCTCAATCACCAGAACTAGACATGTTTACTTACCATTCCCTACTAATGTCTTTTTCCTCTGGCTGTCTGTTAGTAGGTATTTTTCTCTTCCTGACCACCAACACTTGGCATTTTTTCCTCCCCCTGACCATTGATGGCAGACAATTTTCCTCCCAGTGACTATCAATAATGGGATTTTTTCTCCCACTGACCACCGATCTTAGCCATTTTATTCCTCCCATTGACCATAAGCACAAGTCTTTTTTTCCCCTTGGTGACCAGCAATGTAAGGGGCACTGTGACATACTGATGACTGATGCACTATATTTATTCTGTTGTATGTAACAATGTACTTCAGGTGCTGAGGTTGGGGTTATGTCTTTGAGATTCTTGCCTGCGGCACAGTAAATAATTTTGGAAAATCTGGCATCCGTTGCTGGATAGTTATGATGTTGTGGATCTTAAGCTGATCATACCCCTTGGAATCTGATTATTCAATCTCTTTTACATCTACCATCAACTATGTAGTGCAAAGGCCTGCCTGTTTTGAGAGAAGCTGTATGTATTGTTCTTGTATTTCTTCATATTACATGTTTTTGTTAAATCTAAAGGAAATTGTATAGTGTACGGGGACCTAGAAACATGCCTTATTTCATAAGGACACATTCTTCTTGGTTATGTAGGTAACATTTCTATGCTAACTTGGAGCTTTGTAACTACACATCTAGTTTGTTATTGTTCTTTGTTTTATGTTTCAAAATGGGTTACATTTTATTTATCTTTTACTAGTCACACAATTCAAAGGGAAAGTATTAGTTTATTGCCTGAATTTACTTTTACCTTGGAAATAGCCTTTGAAACATTTTCAACATTTTCTTAACCTCAGAAACCGCATGCTTTATACAGCAGTATTACTTAGCATTGGTAAGATACTTAGGCATTAATTTACCTACAATTTTACATTAAATCTGATTTCTATGATTTTATATATAGCTTTGAATATCTGTAACATTTTTGATGGTTGCAGTAATGAACATTTTATATAATGCTATGCAGATATTTTGTTGCATGTGTGCAATACAATAATTGAAATGATTAAAGGTCAGTTCACTATATTATGCTGTGGTGATGCGCAGTAATGCATGTTACATTTGTTGGTGCGTTGGCATGCCAATAATTTTGAACCAACCCTCAACACACCAAGGCAAAACATTTGCCTTGCAGTATGCTGCAACACATGACAACACACAGTTTTGTGCTGCAATGCATTGTCTTTCCGCAAAAGGCTCATGTGAGGAGTTTGCAGCAATCATCCATGATTTATGGTATGTAAACATTATTGAGCCAAGCCTAAAATTGCTAATTTGACATTTAAGCCAATAGTTAGCCATGTTAAAAAAGGTACATATCCATTGAGTTAGTCCTAATAATGCGTTACACTTTGCTTAAAGTGTTTGAGAGCTAAAACATTTTGGTTTGAGTGGGAAAGGCTGACCATCTTCTGAAAATATCAAATGCCTGCCATTCTTCAATTTTATTAATTGCTGAGGCACTGTGCATGCAGCAGTGAGTACTCCTAATCTGCACTCTTCTTTCAGGTCAGTAAGTCAAAAAATATTGAAACTGTCAGCATGACAGCCAAGGAACTAACATTCTTAGAAGAAAAGCGTAATTATCTGTCTAGAAAAGCATGTGGCTGGGGATATCAGAATGCACGTTTTTTGTTATTCCTCTCCTAGAGGTTGTTTGAAACCTAGAGTTGCTACATCTCATCCTTCACCACCATCCACTGGACCTTCTCCTGCAAGGCCATATTGTGGGTTCTCACATATGGCCTCATTATGATTCTATAAATTGAGCCCAGGTCTCCAAGACTATCCCTGAACACATTCTGTTTGATTTTAGCCTGCCTGTACCAGTCTTGTGTGTGATTTAAACATGTAATTTTTCATGCATTTAAGAAGTTGTGGTGTGGTTGTGTTTGCAGTGAATTTTCTACAATGCCTTGTGCTCAAATGGATGAACTATAAATCCTTGCCAAGCTTTGTGGCTCAAGATAAGTGAATATAATTGGGTTAAAGAGAACTGAGAAATTAGTATTTGTAAATTAATTGTCATCCACAGTACTCACCTTTAAAGAAAGCAAGGCAGCTTACTCTGTTCTAGTTACAGTGTGTGTTGCGCATTTTACAGACGCACCCTTTGAAGTCCATGGGGGCAAAAACCTTTGCATATGCTAAAAAGCTCATTTACTTTTTAAGCATAGTGTGACTGAGCTTTTTTAAGCATTGGGACAATCAGAAAAAATGGGATTCTGTGGCTAAGTGGTTAGCACTTCCGCCCAGCAGCATTAGGATCGTTGGTTCAAATCACAATCTACCTGCCTGGAGTTTGCATTTTCTCCCTGTGGCTGTGTGGGTTTCCTCCCACACTCCAAAGACATGCTGGTAGGTTTACTGGATCCTGTCTAAATTGGCCCCTAGTATAGTTTTGTATGAATGTGAGTTAGGGACCTTAGATTGTAAGCTCCTTGAGAGCAGAGACTGATGTGAAGGTACAATATATGTGTAAACTGACAGCACTATATAAGTACCTATAAATAAATTCTACATTTTGTGCATAGTTGGGCATTAGAAAACAAGCTACAAAACTTTCAATTGTGAATGGGGGCTCTGACTTTATTCTATACTTCATATTACAACTCTAGGTAATGGACAGCATATTCTTTACTAAACCACCTGGGCTTACAAGCATATCTGATAGCCAGCAAGAATTAAGAGTTAGCTAATTTAAATTTAGCTATCTAATGTTACCTCTAGTGTTAACAGTTACAAACAAAAAATAAATATGGTTCACATTTCTTATTTTCTTGTAATGGGTTTATTATTAAACATTTTTTCCTGTCCATTACACTTGTGCCAACAGTGGCAATTGATAAATTGCTTAGAACGTCCGCCACTAATCTGTTGCAATATCAATGTCTGATTAGGTCATGATCCTTCAGGCTTTACATTTTCATTAGTATATTAAAATATACTGCTAATTAACAGCAGCCAATTATTACTGGCATTTACATTTTTGGTACAAAGCCAGCACCCTGTCATAAAGTCCACTACTTACAGCAGTGCCTAGTAATAGTGAAAACCCTTTAAAGTTTAGTTTTATTAATACAGTGCTACATGATGTGGAATGACAAATGGTATCTATTAAATGTATATAGACTCGGGAAGCATTTTTAAATTACTGGCATATTAGTAAAAGTAAATGCCCTTCAGTTAAGTACTTCAATGTTCTCAAACTACTAGAAGACAGCAGTTCTGCCCTCGTAATATCCAATGCAGTCACAAAAAAACAAGTTATTGAGCTTTTCCAATTAACTATGGTAATCGGACTTTAAGGCTGCATTCACACCTGAGCGTAGCAATTTACTGCGATTTTGGGGTGTTTTTTTTTACATGTTTTTGCATATGGCAAATGAAAAGCGGTGTTTTTATTTTTATTTTTTTACATCAGCGACCCTCCTCTTCCTGTTTTTTTTAGTGTGCTTTGTTCTCTTGAGCTGGTATGTGCTTTCCTGCATGTCTCCAAGCCTGGTGAAGATGTCTGCCAAGCACGACGGTTAACTCACCTGTGCAGCAGCTGCATTACTGATGCTGGAGGAAGAAGAGAAAGAAAGGAAGCACAGCTACTTGGTCCACCCTGTATTGCAAATAGAGAACAGTGTGGCCAGTTCTTAGCAATGTATACTGATCTTCGTGTGCATGAGGATAAATTCTTTGAATATATACAATGGCAGTAAAAAGATGGGTTAATCCTCATCTGCAAAAGCTTGCACAACTATAACAATGTATGATAGATTACTTACCTACTAAGAACGAATATTATTTCCTACAGTTTCGATAGGTTGACGGGTTGTTCTCTCTGCAAGACATCTATTAGAACAGTATTCCAGTGGTGGAAAGGCTGATCATCACACTGAGGTAAGCAACACCTCACCTCCCCTCCACATTCCCCATTCCCTCTCTCCAAAACCCCTCTCTTCCTCCTCCTCCCTACCCCATTCTTCTTCTCAACCCCTAACCTTCTCACCCCCTCCCATAAACCCTTTCCCCAACCTCCTCACCTTTCCCTACCCCCTATGAAAAAGAGAAAAGCAAACACAAATACAGGAAGTGTACTTGTAATGCAGACGTTTATTTTTTTATATTTTTTAGGAAAAAGTAATAAAAAAAAAACACACTTCACAAAAACAACACTCAACCTGGGAAGTAACATTACAACATATAACGTTTGGGGCATATAGAGAGGTCCATAGATATTGGGACATCGACACAGTTCTAATCTTTTTGGCTCTATACACCACCACAATGGATTTGAAATGAAACAAACAAGATGTGATTTAGCTGCAGATTTTGCAGCTTTAATTTGAGGGTTAGATAAACGAAAAGAGACACCGGACAACCGCACTCCTTTTCAATGCTTTTATTGACCCAAGTCCATGCATACAGACAAGAGATATGAGGTACTGCTAACGCGTTTCATGCCACCCTAAGGGAGCTTACTCATAGCTAGTGAAACATAGGTATGCACACATATATATATGTAAAAATACTAATGATCACTTCCCATGTTCAACCAATCACCACACAGTCAGTCAGCTGTTGCTTAATCATTTGACATCATTTGCTTCTTGGGACTCGTGACCTTCAACAGAATAGGTGCGGCGTGGTGCAATACACCAGAGGATCGTACGTAGACCATATGGAGACAGAATGGTCCTCACATGCACCATCGCAGGTCCCTCTGTGATATGCAATAGGCCGACCCATCTGTGGAAGACCCAAAAAGTACCAACATAAATATAAAAAGTTATGAATATACAGAAATTAATAAAAAAAAAATTAAATATATCAAAATGTACAGAACAAACACAGTGTGTCAAAAAAAAAAACATGATAATGAACATGACAGCAACAGGAGACTAATACATCACTAAAATCCTGCAAGTTTCAATGGTGTACAGCTCACCTGTAAACCCCTTATCTGTAATAGTCATCATGTCAAAAGGTGTACCACATAAAAAAAACCACAAACGGTACACCCATAGGTAAAATTCATGTATACAGACAGCAGGGTTCCCTGATAGAACATCAATCTCAATTCATATTACTAGCCGGACCTTAAAAGCCTTGCAAGAGGGAAGTGTTGTGAGGACTCAAATGGAGGATGATTAGACCTCTATCCAGCATAAAAATGGGACACGTCCCACTCAAAGTTAAGTCCCTCAGGCCTCCTAGTGCCAAGAAAAAATATCCAAAACACTTCCCTCCTGCAAAGAAGCTTAAACTTGTCTCCGCCCCTGACTGGAGACATAATTTGTTTGATCGCCTGAATTCTTAAATCAGAGGTATCTTTCTGGTGTACCTCATTCCAATGTCTAGAGACATTGGTGGGATGATTTTTGCTAATATCCCTGAGGTGATCGCCCAAGCGATCACGCAACCTCCGTGTTGTGCGTCCCACGTACTGAACCATGCAATGTGTACAGGTAATGATATAAACCACATACCTGGTGTTGCAGTTCATGAATCTGCTGATATTGGTATGTTTATTGTTAGCAGTGGATTGGACAATCTCCCCCTTCTTAACAAACGGACAGCACAGACACCTACTCCCTCCACACCTAAAGTTCCCTTTGAAACTCAGCCAATGTGGCTGCCTGGAGCTACTAGAAAATAGACTAAGGGAGTCAGGTTTGTGGTCCCAGTCTATTATGGATACCTCCACGCCGGTCCATGCGATTTCAGACATCATTTACAGCCGGACGCTTACGGCCCCTTCTGACAATCCCCTTCGTGTGGGCTCTCAAGGACTTGCATATCAAACATCAGATGATGTAGACATTACACTGTTGAGGTCTTTTCGGAGACTAGAGTCCCTAATGGGGAAGGAGATACGTGGCTTTTGGGACATCAATACCCTCTCGGAATATATTTCGCTCAGCAGGATTCCCCGGGGTCTAAGGATCAAGAAGTTTCCCACTTTCGAACTCCCCAATGAGGAAGTGAAAAAAGAATGGACTGACGTTCTATCACAATGTTCTGCTCAGTTAATGCGGATAATTATTAATGTAAAGGAGGACGAACTGGAAAAATTAAGAAATTAGATTTTGCTTGTACAGAAAGAACTAACTGGTTTAAAAGATCACTCCAAGTTTAAAGAATTTGACCTCCGTCTGAATACCAAGTTGGATAAATTAGAAAGGAGTGTCATGTCCAGCAAGAAAGAGAAGTTGACTAGAGATCGCCTTGATTATGAGAGCAACACAGTCTACACTTGGAAGAGAGCTCTCTCACGGCGACCCCGCAGGAAACAGTATGGAAAGCGAGTCAGCTTCTCGGATCCAGAGACCGAAACGGTTAATGATACACTCGCGGTTACCATATCTGATTCTTCACCTGAAAGCACAAGTCGATTGAATGCATCTCAGCCTTTAAACCCGAATGCTGGGGCCTCCAGTTCAAGATTAAAAAAGAAGAAGAACAAAGGGAAAAGAAATATAAAAGAACCAGGAGAGGCGGCAGGAAACATCAACGAAGGGGACAGGTCTCGCTATCAACGAAGGGGCCGTCCGTGACCACGGTAAGCAACGTGGTTAATCTGTCCAAAAGGTCTTTAAATGCAGCTGAGACTATGTTACTCTCCAAAGTTCTGAACTTTTGTCCCTCACGTCATTTTGACCTTTTTTCCACTATCCTTGATGTCAACAGACTTGTTCGAACACTTACTCTTAAAAGACATTATTCTAGTGATTGCTCTATAGCTGATATTGACACAATGCAGAGGGATGGTGATCCTGATTCAGTGCAAGAGGGTGGTGATCGCATTGAATTGGTTTCCTGCCCTTCTCCATGTAAGTTTTCGGAGGTCTGTGGGTTAAATGATTTGCTAGATTTAGCCTTGGAGTCAGATCCTAGTACCACTCAATCTACCTCGGAGTATATTGGGGTTCCTTTCAGGGTCAAATCTGACTTTTACCCCATAGGCTCACGAGGTAAGGATATGGATTTATTCCAAAAACTTGTTGAAAGGGATCTTGTGTCTTTGGCTAAAAAGAGTAACGGGACCCCCCTTGATTGTAATCTAACATCGGATGAGATTATAGGTCTACAGACTCTCAAGCAAGATAAAAGCATAGTAATCAGGAATGCGGACAAGGGGGGGTCGGTTGTAGTGTTAGATGCAGAAACATACAGAGATGAGGCTCTACGACAGCTATCTGACACTGCTACATACACTCGTTTGTCCGGCGACCCCACATCGGGATACAGTAGGGAGCTTTCTTCCCTGTTGGATAGGGGGGTGGTGGTGGGCATAATCACCAAAGAAGACAAGGAGATGCTGTTGCCGGCACATCCGGTGATGCCTATTTTCCACCACCTCCCCAAAATCCATAAGTGTTGCAGCCCCCTACATGGCAGACCCATTGTTGCCGGGATAGGTTCCCTTAACGAACGATTGGGACAGTGGGTTGACCATTTACTTCAGCCCATGGTTACCAAACTTCCAGGATATATCAGGGATACTGGTCACTTGCTACAGAAATTACGTGATTTTGAGTGGCAGGAAGGCTTTGGTTGGGTCAGCTGCGATGTGGCAAGTCTGTATTCCTCCATCCCTCACTCATTGGGGCTACGGGCGGTGGAGTTCTTTCTTGGACATTTCACCACACATTCGCTAATACACCAGGAATTCATCCTGTTGTGTCTAGAGTATTTACTCACACACAATTTTTTCATGTTTGACGGGGACTACTACTTGCAGAGATGCGGAGCCTCTATGGGTGCTAAATTTGCACCCTCCCTTGCCAACCTTTACATGGGCTGGTGGGAGAGGCTCCGCATTTTTGCGCCTGGTGGTCCCCGCAGACAGGACACCCACTTTTATGGTCGTTACATCGACGATCTGCTGTTTGTAATATCTAAAAACACCATTACACCAGAACAGTGGATTTCATACATGAACGATAATGACCTTAACCTGAAATTTACGGCTTGTCATGAAGATACTAGCATCACGTTTTTGGATGTAACTCTGACAGCCACAGGTGGTAGGGTCATATCGGGCCTGTATAGGAAACCGACGGCAGGGAATTCACTCCTTCGAGCGGATTCCTGCCATCCAGCCCACACATTAAGAGGGATCCCGGTGGGACAATTCTTAAGGCTAAGACGTCTATGTGGCAATCGGTTAGACTATCAACGTGAAAAGATAAATATGCAACAACGCTTTCTAGAAAGAGGATACTCACCACAGACCATACAAAGGGCAATTAAGATTGCAGATGGGGTACCACCTGACAAATTGCGTTATGATAGGGTTAGACCTCTGGCACCGGCGTCTGGTGGATGTCCAGTTTTTTCCACGCCATATAGTGTGGAGTTTCAACAGGAGGGAAATGTTTTGGATATTTTTTCTTGGCACTAGGAGGCCTGAGGGACTTCATTTTGAGTGGGACGTGTCCCATTTTTATGATGGATAGAGGTCTAATCATCCTCCATTTGAGTCCTCACAACACTTCCCTCTTGCAAGGCTTTTAAGGTCCGGCTAGTAATATGAATTGAGATTGATGTTCTATCAGGGAACCCTGCTGTCTGTATACATGAATTTTACCTATGGGTGTACCGTTTGTGGTTTTTTTTATGTGGTACACCTTTTGACATGATGACTATTACAGATAAGGGGTTTACAGGTGAGCTGTACACCATTGAAACTTGCAGGATTTTAGTGATGTATTAGTTTCCTGTTGCTGTCATGTTCATTATCATGTTTTTTTTTGACACACTGTGTTTGTTCTGTACATTTTGATATATTTAATTTTTTTTTTATTCATTTCTGTATATTCATAACTTTTTATATTTATGTTGGTACTTTTTGGGTCTTCCACAGATGGGTCGGCCTATTGCATATCACAGAGGGACCTGCGATGGTGCATGTGAGGACCATTCTGTCTCCATATGGTCTATGTACGATCCTCTGGTGTATTGCACCACGCCGCACCTATTCTGTTGAAGGTCACGAGTCCCAAGAAGCAATTGATGTCAAATGATTAAGCAACAGCTGACTGACTGTGTGGTGATTGGTTGAACATGGGAAGTGATCATTAGTATTTTTACATATATATATGTGTGCATACCTATGTTTCACTAGCTATGAGTAAGCGCCCTTAGGGTGGCGTGAAACGCGTTAGCAGTACCTCATATCTCTTGTCTGTATGCATGGACTTGGGTCAATAAAAGCATTGAAAAGGAGTGCGGTCGTCCGGAGTCTCTTTTCGTTTATCTGATCAAGCATCTTGAGCCTGCACCCTCTGGGACTGTGTTACTATTGGAAGAGTCAGGTGTTCTGGAGCTGTCTACTGAGTTCTGAAGCATTTGGCTGACTATGAGCAGATAATATTGCCCAAAACACTTCAGAATTCATCCTGCTGCTTTTGTCAGCAGTCACATCATCAATAAATACAAGAGAACCAGTTCCATTGGCAGCCATACATGCCCACGCCATGACACTACCACCGCCATGCTTTACTGAGGAGGTGGTATGCTTTGGATCATGAGCAGTTCCTTTCCTTCTCCATACTCTTCTCTTCCCATCACTGTGGTACAAGTTGATCTTGGTCCCATCTGTCCATAGGATGTTGTTCCAGAACTGTGTTTGGCAAACTCTAATCTGGCCTTCCTGTTTTTGAGGCTCACCAATGGTTTACATCTTGTGGTGAACCCTCTGTATTCACTCTGGTGAAGTCTTCTGTTGATCTATGGACCTCTCTATATACACCAACCGTTATATGTTGTAATGTTACTTCCCAGGTTGAGTGTTGTTTTTGTGAAGTGTGTTTTTTTTTATTACTTTTTCCTAAAAAATAAAAAAAAATAAACGTGTGCATTACAAGTACACTTCCTGTATTTGTGTTTGCTTTTCTCTTTTTCATAGGGGGCAAGGAAAGGTGAGAAAACACCCTTCACAATAGTTGGCCAGATCAAGAATGCTCTCCAGGAGGTAGGTGTATGTGTGTCAAAGTCAACAATCAAGAGAAGACTTCACCAGAGTGAATACAGAGGGTTCACCACAAGATGTAAACCATCTTGTGGTCCCTTAAAAAGTGGGAGGCACATATACAAACTGTTTTAATTCCTACACCGTTCACCTGATTTGGATGTAAATACCCTCAAATTAAAGCTGAAAGTCTGAAGTTAAAGCACATCTTGTTTGTTTCATTTCAAATCCATTGTGGTGGTGTATAGAGCCAAAAAGATTGGAATTGTGTCGATGTCCCAATATTTATGGACCTGTCTGTAGGTTTTATTCAAAATACCAAAAACCCAAAAAGATAGTTCGATATTGCATTATCAAAAGTGAAAGCAGTAAATCCCAAAATTTGTTGAGGGGAGGGAGAAATCCATAGAAGGTAAGAGGTGGGAAGAATCCATGGAGGTTGAAGGTTGGAAGGAATGCATGGAAGTTGACAGGTGGGAGGAATGCATGGCAGTAAAGGGGAGGGAGGAGTCCATGGAACGCAAGCGGTGGGAGGGATCCACGGAAGGTCATGGGTGGTTGGTAGTTACAGGAAGGCTATGGGGATGATCCATATTTTGGTATGGGGTTGTTGAGGTTTGGGCATGGTGGTATGTGGACGAAACAGGGAGATTAGAGGTAGCTGGGTAATTCTGAAAATGGGTGTAGGAAGCTAGTGGTGCAGGTGTGTATGTGGATGGAGCAGGGGGTGGGGAAAAGGTGGATTACATGGAGGGTTAAGGTAGTTGTTGATGGAAATGGTGGGTTTGGGGAGTCAGCAGGTGTGGGAATAAACAAGGAAATGCAGTTCATCATTGTCGTTTCTAACTACCAATTGTCAAGCACTTTTTTGAGAAAACTTCCAAGGCTCTTGAGGAATTAAATGGTACTACTGTTCTCTATTTTTCATGACAATTCAGCCATGAGATCAACAAGCCTGCTGTATCCTTATTGCCGCCTGCCTCTATCAAAATCGGTGCTATTTCCTGGCAATGTTCTTAAACGTTGAGCATCAAAAACATTTATTGTGCATACGAAAATCCCACAAATGACAACCAGGCAGACAAAGGCTAGAGCCACAGGCACAGATGGGTTTCTCCGGTGCTATTTCCTGGCAATGTTCTTTAACATCCTAATTGTCATCCACTGGGTCCTACTCTTCAGCTGCAGCTTCCCAGGAACTTTGGGTTTTGAAATAAAAAACATACTTTAGAAGGTCTTTATTGTTTAAATATATCTTACTTTCAAAGGCGCATGACTTACCTACTCATCCTTGGCATGTATGTATTGTGGTGGTTCTTTGGCAGTTTACCCACTTCTGAATTGCAGTAGCTGTCTATGATAGTGAGTGTAGGCATCTTTCAGACTCTTCCACTTCTTTTTGAGGAGTACAACTGGTAAAAAACAAAACTATTTTAATTTTTTTCCCCATAGGTACTTAGCAAAAGGAAAGTCCTTAGCCAGTTTGCCCTTTGTATTCATGATCGAAAAATCTACAGCAAGCTGTAGACACACAATGAGCTGTATGGGACAGGTGCACTATAATATGGAATGTTATGCACAATCTGGTCATGGCCTAAAAAGGAGGAATAGCTATCTATAACAAATCTGTATTGGGAGCTGTGCAATTTTTTGAACTGCATTGGAGTGATAGATGGGAAGCATATCAGAATATTGAAACCAATTTTGAGTGGTAGCAAATATTTTAATTATAAGAAATGTTTTCCTTTGGTGCTATTGATGGTCGTGGATGCAAATTATTGTCCTAGATACATTAACTTGCTCTTATGGGAGCAGTTCTGACTCCAGCATCTTTGCCCACTCCACATTCAGACAGATGCTGCACGAAAAGGATCTGGACCTGCTGCTAACTCTTCACTACCGGGAACCAGTAGTCCACCTCTACCCTTCGACTTTTTTGTGACCGAGGCCTTTGCCTTAGCATATCAACTGCTAAGGCCCTACTCCAGTCGAAAACCTCAACGTGGAGAGTGTTTTCAATTACTGGCTTACCAGAGCAAGTAGAGTGGTGGAGTGCGCATTTGGCCTCCTTTCAAAAAAATGGTGTTTTCTACACAGCACAATCAACCTCAACATGCAAAATGCCATACTGTAAGTGCAGTTAAGGCAGCATGTGTCTTATATAATTTTGTATGGGAGCAGGTTGGATTGTGTTTTGAGGGTGCTTTAATGTACACAATGCAAAGAGCACAATGTACAGGGAGCCGTGGGAGCACAAGCGGTGCCCATATCCGTGATGATTTTGCTACCTTCTTTATGACCACAGGACAGGTTCCATGGCAGCTATAATCCATTGGAAATTGTTAAAATGATGACTTCAGCTACAGTGGAAAATAAGGACTTCAACTTCACTTTTGCTGTGAATAATACAATTTTTGTACAGGCTTCTCTAATGTGTTTTTATGCAAGATACTTTGTGTCAGCTAGTAGTACCTATCAGCTGAGTTTACCAAGGTTGCAATATCCTGAATCCTAATGACAATGCTTCCTAACTACTGACACCACGGAAAGTATTTACTTAAAATGGAGTGTGCAAATTCTGGTGCAGCTATGCACAGAAACCAATTGGCTTCCAGGTATTATCAAAGCTGATTAGCTACTATGCACAGCGTCACCAGATTCTGAATGCTCTAGTACAGTTACATCTCCCCCCACATGCAGCAGCACTGTTATATGGCTGCAGATAGTGGGATACGTTTACGAAAAAACAAGTGCACAAGACTTACCAATAAAACAAAGACTTCCAGCGGACCGCTGACCTGTAGGTAAAAGTAAGCTAGCGAAGTTTACTACTGCTTTAAAGTGGAGTTATAAGCATGAACCTCATAAACCACTTCACTTACCCTATTGTTTACATTTCTAAATGGCTCCACACATCTCAGACACATGACATGTTTACTATAGTGACCCATCCAGGGCAGAGCATTCTTTACACTAAGATAAGAATCTTTATTTTCAGCCATGTGACTATAATTTTCAAATTTCATTGGACTCGGCAGAAAATAACCGTCACTTAAAAAAAAAAACCCTGGTGTTTAACTTTGTTGAGACTACCACTCTGTGCTCCTGAAATCCAAACCCTGAATTAAAAAAAGATCTAAACAGATGCCTAAAGGCATGTTATAAAAAGTAGCCCTGCTCAGAATGGCAGAATGTAAAGTCCAATTCTATATTATTAGAGCTCACCTTACTACCTATTGAGGATGGGCTCGGGCGTGTTCGCAAGTGCCCGAGCCCGTCAGGAAGTGAACCCTGCACTGCGCTAATCACAGGCAGTAAGACATTTCCCTGATGAGTGGCTGCAGCGATCGGGGGAAATGTCTCCCTGCCTGTGATTAGCGCAGTGCAGGGTTCACGTCCACGTGCACTTGCGAACACGCCCGAGCCCATCCTTACTACCTATATATTCTGAGGTGAAATGCTCCTTCATCCCTAATCCAGGTATATCAAATATATTTTTTCTCATTATTAAATTCTACTTTATTTCTTTGATTCCAACTAGAACCCGTGGTTTAAAGTTTTTTTTCTTCTAGGTTTGCATTTGGAAACTTTCAATGAACACCTGGGAGCACACACAGACCCTCCATCATGGCTCACTCTAATATGTACAAACCACATGGTGCTGGTCATTTCTCAGCCTTTCTGATTACACTACACTTGCCTGAACCTCACGAGTAAGGCCTAGTTTACACTTGTGGTTGGGAAGAGGGTTGACAAAGGCAGCCATTTGCCTGTATACACATGCAGCAGCCGCAATGTTTTGCATCATAGTGCAGCAAAAACTATTCACATGTTGTGTTTGGCAGGTAGGACAACCCACAGAATATAACCCATTTGAGTGGAGGAATTCAAACACTTTTCCCATTGCACACGTTCCCGCAAAATGGCTGTGAATGTAAATGAGCACTGCAGTGAACACCGGCTGGAAACTGGAGATGTTCAAAGTGAAAGTATGTTACCAGCTACCAAGGATCACATGCCTGACAAAGGGGTCCTGTGAAGCTCCAAAATATTGAGTGCTGAATAAAGCTTTGGACCTACTCTGTAGATCCTTGTTGTGCTGGTAACATATTTTTGCTTTCCATTCGCTCCACAGCTGGCCTGCAACCGTGTGCAGTTGTGGCAATGTGGTGTGGGCTTTTAGGGGTTAATAGAGGCAGTGAGGAGGTGACATACTGTCTATCAAACACTTCCAAAAGCAATCCACTGTGGATTGCTCTTCAGAGGGCTACCGCTGGTGTAAACGAGCCCTAACGGTTTGACTTTATGTCAGTTGACTGTAATCATGAAGAAAGGAAGATGGTCAGAGGTGTACCCACTACGATGGGTCACGTTGTCACTAAGGCTTGGTTCACACGTATGCAGTTTGCATTTAATCCGTTTCTGCAGTGCTTTTTGCGTTTTTGCTCATACGTTTGACATATTTTTAGCACTTTTTTTTGTGTTTTGCATTTTCTTTGCTTTTTGGGGGGGGGGCAATTTGTTGTTGGGTGAATTAAAAAAAAATGCAAAACCGCGGTAAAATTACAATGCACTACATGATTTTCTGCAGCTTCTCCATTGATGTCTATTGAACCAAAAACCCACTGTTTTGCTTTTAAAATAGTCCCTGACCCTTTCCAAAAACACAGCGACTGAAAAAAGCACATGAATGTGTCCCATAGGAAACCATGTTAATTGGAGTGCAGCTGCTCTCCTCTATGGGAAATCGGATGACAATGGACCGTCTGTCCGTTGTCATCCAATCTGATCCCCAGACAGATGGAAAAATAGGGTTTCCATCCATCGGACTTTACAGTGCAGGATCGGATCGGAGAGCGGTGGATGTCAGTGGACATGTCACTGCTGACCTCTGTCGCTCCATAGAGGTGAATGGAGCATCCGTTCAGGTTTGCCTGAAAAACGGACAGGCGAACCAGAACAAGAATGTCCGTGTGAAAGGGGCCTTAACAAAAAAAGTGAATATTCACATAAAAATAATATTTTACATGGTGTTCTGTGTAACATTTGATAACTTGCATAAATATGTTATGCAGGCAACAATGAAATGTCATGTAATATACATAGAGGTCTATTTATAAAAAAAAAAAATGTTGCTGAGCGAATGTATCTGCTTTCGTACAAAAGTATTAAGCAACATCCTTGCACATCATTTTAATATGTGGAAAATGTTATTTTCTGATATGCAAATTGTAACTTTGCTGGGCAAATGTAACATTCATTTGGAAAATTTTGTTTATAGTGTTGTCAAACTGTTTGTTATTAGAATATGTTAACTAATATACATGTTATTGCATGAATTTTTCTGGTGAATATAAACAGTTGATGCAATATATTCAGTGAACATTCGATCCTAAGAGAAAATACCCTAGGAACATTTGATATTTTCCCATTCAGATAACGGCCACAGCTTTATAGTGTGAAAAATCCCTAAACTAATGAGCAAATGCTGTTAATTCATATAGAACAAATGTAAAAACAGTTTTGCTGGACAATAGCTATGCAATTTTTTTTTTATAAATAGATTCCTTAGTCATTCAGAAGCAAAAGGTTAGCTAAGCAGTAAAATAGCACAGAATATGCACTCTAATTGGTAATTGTCATTTTCGCTACACGACATATCTTCTTAATTGCAGTTACTGACATGAGGATCACAAGCTGATGCTGATCATTCACTAAAATCTGCCTATAATGAGTATGTGCAACAGCATGAAGTATTTTGAAGAGATTTACCACTTTGTATACTGATTAAAACAAATTATAATTTTAGGTTTTCTTCATTCACCCTGCAATAAGCAGTCATGTATGCGTTTTACTGCGACATCCTATTCTTTGGTGTGAGCCAGCTTATACAGAGTTAAACCACAAAGTGGTACTAATCTCTTGGCAGATGTCATCTATTAAGCATTAGAATTTCTATTTATATTATCGGCTAATATTTCATTGGTGGAAATGCTAATTATCACAGATGGATATTTTGGGCAGGGAGCAAGGAAATTAGATTAAACAGTACCTCTTTATATATTAGCATGTCAGCTATATTGCTACAGTAATATTTCCTGTGAGGACCTCTAGTGGTCAGAATATTAAGGAAGTCATTTTATTTAGAATCTTTAGCATGTATTCCCAGACAGCTACATTGAGTGAAATATTAAAATCTAATTCTAACCATGTCTCACAACTAGCTTTATATCTGGAACCAAATGCAGCAATATGAAAAATGAATAACCTGCAAAGTAAAGATCATGTGATGCTGTCCTCTGCTTGGGTAAGGGAAAGAAATACCAAGAATGCTATATAAATTAATGTGACTTATACACAACAATCAAAACTGTTAAATCATTAATCAGGTTGTAGAATATATGGAGCCAATTACATTTTTTTAGTACAATACATGCATACATTTCTAGTAGCTTATTGTAATTAATGTATAACCAGTATGTGCCCTTATTCATTGTTAGACACTAATTCTTAAGCCAAGAGACCCATAGCAAGCAAAAATGCAATGTTGTTTTTGTCTAGATGAGAAAGTAAATTTAGATTGGTACCACTCAGTTTATTGAATTGGCGTTAAGTTATTGACAAACATTTATAGCAAATCTCTTATAGCCTAAGTTCATAGGTTGTCTCTACTGGCCGAGAAAAAAAAAAACTTAGGTAAAATAGTTAAAAATGGCAGTTGTAATCCTTAAAGTGACAATAAACTCTGGATTGAAGGCTAACTTCACCTTTACAGGAAAAATTATAAATGCACATGTTTTTGCAGAACAAAAATGTGCATTTATTATTTCTTCCTGCAGGAGCCTGGAAAACATTGCACCTGTGATCAGTAGATGGTTGCAATGTGGGCTTCTGCAGACATGCCCTCTACCTTTCAGCCTGTACCTCTGTACAGACTTTCTGTTTAAAATCTGGAGCATATACCAATGGCCTACGAGAGTGCCCATCAGCAGCTCTACAGCCCATCAAAACTACATGTCCCTCTGCTGTGGTGGCAGAAGGTACTTGTAGTTTATTCAGTCACAGGAATCTGTGAATGAATGGCATGATTGTGCGTGTGTGTGTGTGTGGGGGGGGGGGGGTGGGGGTGGTGGGGGGAGCCCACCCAGCCAGCCAGCCATGCTGTTTTTAAAAAGTGACAGCATGTGCAGGGAGAGGGAGGGATCAGGGTGAGAGGTAGCAGGCGCTGGAACATGTAATGTTCCAAAGGTGAACTTATCCTTGAAAAAGAAAATTCTATACAAGTATATGCTGCTGTGATCTGGCTTCTTGTTATAGGGTGACTACTTTTGTTCTCCATGGTCCCACTGTATGTAGAAAAATAGCCACCGTCTCTTGCTTGCTCCTGAGATGCACTCGGGCCTACGGACTGTGAGATTTGTAGTGTGTATAGAAACATAGAAACATAGAAAAGTGACGGCAGAAAAAGACTGAGTAGTCCATCGAGTCTGCCCCTTTTTATTTTATTTATTTATTTATTTTTTTTACATTAACCTTGTGTATCAGTCTGTTGTTCCAATTACATTTTTTTTATTTATTTATTTATTTTATTTTTCCCCGTCTGAGCTACCTGATGAGTCAGAAAAAGACGGCAGTGAAAAGATACAAAGATACAAAGATATGTGTGATGTTTAGAGTGTCAGGCATCCGGGCTCACGTAGAGTCCTCGTTCGTTCTCTGCCACCGATAAAAAGATGTATGTCACCCTGGTACCTCTTGTTTTCATCAGTGGGATATTGTTCTTCGGTCTAGTGTCGTC
Source organism: Glandirana rugosa (assembly GCA_018402905.1). Taxonomy (NCBI): domain Eukaryota; kingdom Metazoa; phylum Chordata; class Amphibia; order Anura; family Ranidae; genus Glandirana; species Glandirana rugosa. The sequence continues at coordinate 1,898,602 of BLSH010009219.1, read as the reverse complement.
GTATATGAACATATCTTAAAAGAAAAAGTTCCTATTCAAGTGGAAACCTTG
>BLSH010009219.1:1879125-1892360 GCA_018402905.1 Glandirana rugosa | reverse complement strand
TGTCACTTTTTTTTGGGGGGGGGGGGGCAGGTACATGGTTATGACAGGTGCCCACTCCTGGTCAGATTGCCGCAGCGATTCGAGCAGCAGTTTGACCCCCTCCTTCCCCCTCAGCCTTCTGAGACACATCACAAGTCCCAGAAGACTGCAGGGCCAAATCAAAAAGCGCAGCACAGCGCAGTGCGGCTCATGCATGCACAGTTTGGAAGCCAGCTGTAAAGCCGCAAGGCTTCACTGCCAGTTTCCCTTAGTGAAGATTCTGGTGCCTGAACCCAAAGCTGATTGAAGAATCAGCTTGGGTGAGGACATATTAAAAGTCAGCATCTACAGCATTCGTAGGTGTTGACTTTTAATTTTTTTGGGAGACTGTAGCTCTTCTCTAAATAGTTTGTTTGGACCAAGCTGGTCCAAACAAGCTATTTAAAGTCACAGAAAACCTGAAAATCGGCTTTAAGGTAAGTATGGGATCAGCTTATAATGCATTTCAGAGGCCGTACATTCATATTGACTCGAATAGTTGAATAAAGGAAATGCATGTCAAAAACAAGTTCACACTGCTCCAATTTAGTGCAAACTGTGTAATCTATATCTGTAAAAAACCTTTGCTGATATTGTAAGCCAAACATAGTATGCTGCTAAGAAGCGGGTAATCTGCCACGGCAAGGGTCAAGTTTTATGTCTTTATTTAAATTTCTAAAAAGAATGAGTGAGTAGTTTGCTTTGTGTGTGTATTTATATTGCAAGCTGAGGAACAGGTAGCAGGTACAAAGCTCCCTGGGGTGAGCAGTCTTTCAGGCACGGATACCAAATCCAGTGAGGTAGTGACAAACAGTGTGGTGTTTATTGGTAATATATACAAGTCTATATCAGGTGCTGTGCAGTGTCTTCAGGAAATAAATAGGAACAAAAATAGCAAAACAAAAAGCCCGTATTTCGGCACTAACTATACACAATAAACAGGTTCTAACTACCAGCCTACAGCTTGTCAGCTTCCACATATGCAGCTTAATAACTTTTGCTCTCACAGATCAAAGTTGTCTGATCTTCACCGGCAGAGAGCACTGGCTGTCTCAGGTGAGTTAAACTGGCCTGGGGGAGAGGACCAAGATCTGAACTGGATCGTGGATCAGAGATCCCTGAATGTGTAGGAGAGGAGCCCGGGAGATGTATAAACCCCCAACAGGACTTTTCCCAACTCTCTCTGGGACGCTCTGCTACATATCCTCCCCCCTTGTTTCAACCCCAGGATTGGAACACCTGTGGCCCAACAGGAGTGAACACAGGACAGGGCATCTACATTCCCCATCTCAACACCTGGCTTGTGTTTTACAGTGAAGAAGTAATCCTGTAGAGCCAAAAACCACCGTCACGCCCGTCTATTAGTCTCCTTCTTTTGGGCCATCCATTTCAGGGGAGCATGGTTAGTTAAACCAGTCAAACTGGCCACCCAACAAATAGTACCTTAGCACGTCCAAGGCCCACTTTATGGCTAAACATTCCTTTTCAATGACTGCATACTTTTTCTCATGTTCATTGAGCTTTATGCTCAGGTACACCACAGGGTGTTCTTCCCCAATGTGTACCTGTGATAATACTGCCCCGATACCTACATCAGACATGTCCATCTGAACCAGATAATCTTTGGAGAAATCGGGGGAGTACAGCACTGGCTGTGCACAAAGAGACTTCTTTAGGACATGGAAAGACACTTCTGCTACTGGGGACCATTTCACCATTACAGAGTCTGTCCCTTTTGTAAGGTCAGTCAATGGGGCAGCTAGAGTTGCAAAATTTGGGATAAACCTTCGATAGTAACCTGTGATCCCAAGAGAGGCTCTGACCTGCTTCTTGTTTGCTTGTTTTGCTTCTACTTTGTCCAATTGAGGTTTTATGACACCACAGCCAATAGTGTAGCCCAAATACATGGCTTCCTCCAAACCAATGGCACTTCTTTTGGATTTGCCTTCTTTGAAGATAGAATCAAGGACAGCTTGGACACGGGGCAAGTAAGATTCCCAATCAGTGCTATGTACCACTATGTCGTCTACATAGACTGCTGCATACCGACGGTGAGGTCTTAGGGTCCTGTCCATGGCCCTCTGAAATGTAGCAGGGGCATTTCGCAACTCAAAAGGCATTTTTTTTGTATTAAAAGGTACCCTCCGGGGTCAGAAATGCAGTCTTCTCTTTGGTGCTACCAGTCAGGGGTATTTGCCAATATCCTTTGGTCAAGTCCAAAGTGGTCAGATAAGCAGGCCTTGCCAAGTCGGTCTATATGTTTTGCTACCCTAGGCATTATATGTGTTAAACTTTTTCATTGCATTAAGCTTTCTGAAGTCATTGTGGAACCTCCAAGTGCCATCCGGTTTTGGGACTAACACGATGGGGCTAGACCAGTCAATATTGGATTCCTTAATGACATCTAGCTCCAACATCCTTTTAACTTCATTACTGATGTCCTATCTTCTAGCTTCAGGAATTTGGTACAATTTGAGCTTAACACAGACCCCAGGTTCAGTAACAATATCATGCTGAACTACTGAAGTCGTGCCAGTTAACTCTTAAAATGTCTCTCTATTCCAAAGCAGGAACTCTCTAGCTTCCTGTTTTTGGGAATAAGACAGGGTGTCTGGAATCGTGACCTCAGGGACCAGAGGGGACTCAGTACCCTTAGGCATTATCGGGAGGGACCTCGCAGTTAATGCCAGTCTATCCTTCCAGTGCTTTAACAGATTTATGTAGTAAATCTGTTTGGGCTTCCTTTTACCTGGTTTATACACTTTGTAATTGACCTCCCCAACTCTTTCAATTACTTTGAAAGGACTCTGCCACTTAGCCAGGAACTTGCTTTCAACAGTGGGAATCAACACCAAGACCCTGTCACCAGGTGAAAAAACATGGAGTTGCCCCCCCCCCCCTTGTTGTATATTCTCAGTTGGGCTGCTTGGGCCTGCAGTAAGTGTTCCTTTACCATAGGCATGATTGCTGCAAACCTGTCCTGCATTTGAGCGATATGCTCAATGACACATTTGTGGGTTGTCTACTCCCCCTCCCAGGTTTCCTTGGCTATGTCTAAGAGTCCCCGTGGGTGTCTCCCATAAAGCAACTCAAAAGGAGAGTACCCAGTAGAGGACCAGGGAACCTCCCTGGTAGCAAACATCAAGTACGGAATCAGAAAGTCCCAGTTTTTCCCATCCTTGTCAACCACCTTTTTTAACATACTCTTTAATGTTTTATTGAAGCGTTCCACCAAGCCATCAGTTTGAGGGCGGTACACGGAGGTTCACAACTGCGTCACCTTAAATAACTTGCACAACTCCCTAGTTATTTGTGACATAAATGGAGTGCCCTGGTCTGTAAGGACCTCCTTAGGGATCCATGACTGAACAGCATGAACAGCACTTTGGCAGATGTGGTGCGTAAGGGAACTGCCTCAGGGTAACGGGTAGCATAATCCATGATTACAAGAATATGCTGATGGCCCCGGGCAGACTTGGGGAGTGGACTCACAAGGTCCATGGCAGTCCTCTCAAAGGGCACTTCAGTAATGGGTAAGGGCACTAAAGGACTTCGGAAGTGGGGTAGAGGGGCTGACATTTGACACACAGGATAGGAGTGACAATAATTCTCAATATCTTTCTGTATCCTAGGCCAGTAAAACCTGCGTAACACCCTTTCAGTGGTTTTCTCAACCCCTAAATGACCTCCTAGCAAGTGCCCATGGGCAAGTTCTAACACCACCGGTCTGTATGGCTTAGGGACCACCAACTGTTCAACAATTTCATCATCCTTTTTGTGGATATGATACAGTAAATCCTCATTGCTGCTGAAATAAGGAAAACAGGGCCTGTCCCCTGGTACGACAGGTACATCATTAATCACTACTACATTTTCCCAGGCCCTGGCAAGGGTAGGGTCTTTTCTCTGCTCGGTACCAAAGTTTTCCTTGTGCACATTCAGGTCAGCAAACTCTATTGTAACCTCAGGGTCAGCGGATGGCTGTCCACCTTCACAGCCTGTGGGGTTTTCCTCAGGCTCCTCCAGCTCTCCTGCCTTAACATAGAAAGCAAAATCTGGGAATTCCTGAGAGGAGTCACCTAAACTCACATTGTTGGTGCTGGCCAGGAGTTCTGGCTCTGCCACTGAGTCAGTTACTGTGATTGAGTCGGGGTGATCCCACAGTTCCCAAAACTTAAGGAAGTCCCTACCAATGATAGCCTCATGCACTAAGTGGGGCACAAGTCTGACCGGATGGGTCACTGTACCTAAGTCAGTTTTAAAGTTAACAGTGGCTATAGGATACTCCCAGATATCCCCATGTACACAGATCACAGCAACTTTTTTAGCATGAAAATTCACAGTTTCAATTATCTCAGCTTTAACAAAAGTCACCAGACTTCCAGAGTCCAGCAAGGTCGTAATAGGCTTATCATTAACAGACATTTGGCACGTGTTTTCCTACACTTGGTGCTGCAGCGCATGAAACAGCTGCAAACATAGGCTGCCTTCTAAGAGATGCATCACACTGCATGGCTTCATCTATCAATGGACAGTTTGCTGCAACATGTTTCAGTTCCTGGCAATAGAAACACCTGACGTTGCCCCAGTTTGGTTTGCTGACAGGCAGTGGCTTCCCTTGTTTAGGACACCAAATTTCAGTCTTGGCACCAAAAATCCTCCCCCCTGTCGTCTTGCCATGCTTACCACCCACTTCCCCTGGAACAGTCTTACCAGTTGTCTGGGGAGACCGTGGCCTTGGGTGGAAAGTCCATGTGGCTGTAGGAGTGATGACCGGGCTCTCTGCAGCAAAGTACCTTTCAACCAGCTCCACCAGGTTTTCTGCTGACTTGGGGTCTCCTTGACTCACCCACTTCTGCAGGGGATTGGTAGTGACCTCAGGAATTGGTCCATGACCACATGCTCCACTATTTGTGGCCCAGACAGGGACTCCGGCTGTAGCCATTTCAGCAGCAGGTGAATTAGGTCAAACATCTGTGATCTTGGGGGCCTCTCATCTCAGAAGGACCAGCTGTAAACCCGCTGTGCTCAAACGGCCAAGGTGACACTGAGTCGCGCCAGGATTTCCTGCTTGACCTTCTGCTGATTCCAGATCATAGTAGGCCTTCTGCGATTCTCCAGTAAGTAAGGGGGCAACTAGGCCGGCCCACTGGGTTTTAGGCCACCCTTCCCTCTCAGTGGTTCTTTCAAATGTCAGCAGGAAGGCCTCTGGGCGGTCATCTGTAGTCATCTTGGAAAGGTAGCGACCCACATGGGTGGCTGAGGGCTTGCCTCCAACACCTTCACTTTTAGCAGGTGACCACTGCACCAGCCTCTCCACAACCAGTCAGGGCTTCTCTATCTGCTTTTGCAGCAGTGGCTAGCTGTTAAAACAGCCACTGCGTTTGCTCCTGTACAGCAACATTTTGTTGGCACAGCGCCTTTGTTTGCTCCTGTGTGATAGCGTTGGCTCGCTGTTGTGCAGCGTTTGCTTGCTGCTGTGCAACATTAGATAACACAAACTGTTTGAGGATTTCCTCCATGTTTAGTCACTCCAGGTACTGGCCTTTTAAGTAGTAACTTACTACAGCTGCCCGCATCCACCACCATATGTAAGCTGGGGAACAGGTACCAGGTACAAAGCTTCCTGGGACGAGCAGCCTTTCAGGCACAAATACCAATTCCAGTGAGGTAGTGACAAATAGTGTTTATTGGTGATATATACAAGTCTATATACAGGTGCTGTACAGTGTCTTTAGAAAATAAAGAGGAACAAATATAGCAAAAACAAAAACTTAAATGTGTCTCGGCACTAACTATACACAATATACAGGTTATAACTATCAGACTGAGCAAGCCTAAAGCTTGTCAGCTTCCACATATGCAACTTGATAACTTTGACCAACCTTTTGCTCTCACAGATCAAAGTTGTCTGATCTTCCCAGGCAGAGAACTCTGTCTGTCTGTCTCAGGTTAGCTAAATAGGGCCTGGGGGAGAGGACTAATGTCCGAACTGGATTGTGGATCAGAGATCCCTAAACGTGTAGGAGAGGAGCCTGGGAGATGTATAAACCCCCAACAGGACTTTTCCCAGCACTCTCTGGGACGCTCTGCTACAATATATATACAGTCAGGTCCATAAATATTGGGACATTGACACAATTCTAATCTTTTTGGCTCTATACACCACTACAATGGATTTGAAATGAAACAAACAAGATGTGCTTTAATTGCAGACTTTCAGCTTTAATTTGAGGGTATTTATATCCAAATCAGGTGAACGGGGTAGGAATTACAACAATTTGTATATGTGCCTGCCACTTTTTATGGGACCAAAAGTAATGGGACAGATTAACAATCATAAATCAGACTTTCACTTTTTAATACTTGGTTGTAAATCCTTTGCAGTCAATTATAGCCTGAAGTCTGGAACGCATAGACATGACCAGACGCTGGGTTTCATCCCTGGTGATGCTCTGCCAGGCCTCTACTGCAACTGTCTTCAGTTCCTGCTTGTTCTTGGGGCATTTTCCCTTCAGTTTTGTCTTCAGCAAGTGAAATGCATGCTCACTCGGATTCAGGTCAGGTGATTTACTTGGCCATTGCATAACATTCCACTTCTTTCCCTTAAAAAAACTCTTTGGTTGCTTTTGCAGTATGCTTCGGGTCATCTGCACTGTGAAGCACCGTCCAATGAGTTCTGAAGCACTTGGCTGAATAAGAGCAGATAATATTGCCCGAAACACTTCAGAATTCATCCTGCTGCTTTTGTCAGCAGTCACATCATCAATAAATACAAGAGAACCAGTTCCATTGGCAGCCATACATGCCCATGCCATGACACTACCACCACCATGCTTCACTGATGAGGTGGTATGCTTTGGATCATGAGCAGTTCCTTTCCTTCTCCATACTCTTCTCTTCCCATCACTCTGGTACAAGTTGATCTTGGTCTCATCTGTCCATAGGATGTTGTTCCAGAACTGTGAAGGCTTTTTAGATGTTGTTTGGCAAACTCTAGTCTGGCCTTCACCAATGGTTTACATCTTGTGGTGAATCCTCTGTATTCACTCTGGTGAAGTCTTCTCTTGATTATTGACTTTGACACACATACACCTACCTCCTGGATAGTGTTCTTGATCTGGCCAACTTTTGTGAAGGGTGTTTTCTTCACCAGGGAAAGAATTATTCGGTCATCCACCACAGTTGTTTTCCATGGTCTTCCGGGTCTTTTGGTGTTGCTGAGCTCACGGTGCGTTCTTTCTTTTTAAGGATGTTCCAAACAGTTGATTTGGCCACACCTAATGTTTTTGTTATCCCTCTGATGGGTTTGTTTTGTTTTTTTCAGTCTAATGATGGCTTGCTTCACTGATAGTGACAGCTCTTTGGATCTCATATTGAGAGTTGATGGCAACAGATTCCAAATGCAAATATCACACTTGAAATGAACTCTGGACCTTTTATCTGCTCCTTGTAAATGGGATAATGAGGGAATAACACACACCTGGCCATGGAACAGCTGAGCAGCCAATTGTCCCATTACTTTTGGTCCCTTAAAAAGTGGGAGGCACATATACAAACTGTTGTAATTCCTACACCATTCACCTGATTTGGATGTATATACCCTCAAATTAAAGCTGAAAGTCTGGAGTTAAAGCATATCTTGTTTGTTTCATTTCAAATCCATTGTGGTGGTGTATAGAGCCAAAAAGATTAGAATTGTGTCAATGTCCCAATATTAATGGACCTGACTGTATGTGAGCAAAACTGAAATAAACATGTAAAAATAAAGGGAATTTTAGGCATGAATAAAAATTAAGATGCAGTTTCTTCATAACTGCTGATATGGTTTGAACGTCATTGCTTGAATGTTCATCCAAGGTTTCAACAAAATGGCCTTATTAAACATGATAAAAGGGAGATATATAGATAAGTATACCACTTGTGAATGGTGGACATTTGAATTTCATTTGGAGCATTCATATACCCTTGATGTTAGAATTACAAGTTAATGAAAATATTGGCAAAATAAGGTATCCAAGACAGGTGCCTCCTTATACATTGAACCGATCAGACCTCTAATCATGTGTGCTTTTGGAAATTTATAGATCATATTCAAGATGGCTAGAAAACTAAATCTAAAAATAAGACAAATCAACATTTAAAACAAAATACTATCAGGACAGACCATCACTTTCTCCAGTTTTTAATGAGTACCTAAGGCTGAAGTTTAGGTATTTTTTTTGCATAGTTACATGTATGCATGTTTCATACTTGACCGATGCATGTGTACGCTGCAAATCACTGTACAAGTCACTGCTACTACAATAATAGTAGGAATCTAATGGGTTATGTGCCAAATCATTACCTTTCTGCATAGTAACCACAGGCGGTCACCCACTCAGCACTGCCACCCTTCAGAGACAGAGAAAGCCTTGTATTTTTTTCAAAAGATACAAGACATTTTCTGATTGGATGAGGTAGATAGGTGGGGAGGTAATGTCACCTTCTCTGCCTCACCCAACCAGAGAAAGACTTGTATTCATTGAAGACAAAGAATAGATGACTGTTGCTTCTGTTATAGTAGCAGTGACTAGTACAGGGCTTTGCAGCTTACAAAGGCAAAGTACACCACAAAAATCATACCTAATCTTCAGCTTTAAAACTGTACTCCAACACAGAGGCTAAAGCAAAGAGCACCTGTTAGGTTTTTATTGCAGAAGATGTAATAAGTGTGCCACACCAAAGGTCGCAGAGTATAAAGGGATCTTTATTCACATTACATTGGGTTAAAATGGGATTTTAAAAAAAGCAGTTGTTTCAGAGGGTAAGGTGCTCACCCTTCACCAGGAAAACATGGGTTGTTTTCTTTAATGTGTTGTGGAGATTTAAACTGGGAGAAGAAGGGGTTAATTATAGAGGGCAGGTACTTCCCCTTCAGCCCTGCTTATTAATCAGCTGAACTGAGAGGGTGGTTGTTGTTGGTTTGGTGTCTACAGAAAGGAGGCCTGCATGCATCCTGGAAAGAATATCTAGTATTGCACTGATGGGAAGCTACAACTGTCTTGTTAGAGCTGAATTTGAAGACAACGTTTGTTTCTGTTGGCTGATAAATAAAGCGGACTTTAAAATTACAGAACTGTCCAACAAGAGCCTGTTTTCCCCTCTGATCCTCAGAGTGTGTTCCCTAATAATAATAATACATTTATTTTATATAGCTCCTTTAAAGGTGGCTTCTCAAAGAGCTTTACAAGGGAAAAAAACACAAGAATTACACAGGATAACAGGAAAGACACAGGATAAAACACAAGAAATACACAGGATAACATTACATAAGGGATAAAGCGACATTTAGTTTTTAGATTTGATTTGAATGAGTTTAGAAAAGAGGACTCTCTGACATTCTTAGGAAGTGAATTCCATAGTTACGGAGCATAGCAGGAGAAGGCTCTGTCCCTCATTGAGTATAGGTGAGTAGGGGGGACACATAGTAGACAGGAATTTGAGGAGCGGAGGTTACGAGGGGGGGGGAGTAAGTTAAAAAAAAGCTCAGAGATATAATGGGGTGCCAAGCCATGAAGAGCATTGTAGGTGAGCAAGAGGATCTTAAAGTCTTTGCAAAACCTGACGGGTGTCTAGTGCAAGGACTCCAGGATAGGGGTAATATGATCACTTGTAACAGACCTAGTCAGGATTCTGGCTGCAGAATTTTGAACACATTGCAACTGATTTATGATGGATTTCGGTACACCAGCAAGTAGAGCATTGCAGTAGTCAAGTTGGGAGAACACAAATGTATGGATCAGCTTTTCAGCTGCAGTGTATGATAGCATGGGACGCAGCCAAGCAATGTTTCTCAAGTGGAAAAAAGATGTTCTGACAACATTTTGTACATGTGGATCAAAGGTTAGACTAGTATCAAATACCACACCTAGATTTTTCAATTTGGACTGAAGCTCAAGTACAGTGCCATCTATAGATAAGCTTTTTGGACTGGCCTTACGTAATTGATGGGGGGGTGCCAATAAGCATGACTTCAGTCTTGTCACAGTTTAATTGAAGGAAATTATGGGCCATCCAAGTTTTTATATCACAAATACAGTTAGATAGGAGAGAAGCAGCCAAAGTAGAATCTGGTTTAGTGTGCATGTATATCTGAGTGTCATCTGCATAGAAGTGATAGTTGAGCCCATGTGATCTAAGCAGTTGGCCAAGTGGAAACATGTATATGCTAAAAAGTAAGGGACCCAAGATTGAGCCCTGAGGAACACCGTACTTGACTGGGCCAGATTCGGACTTGAATCCACCATGAGAAACAAAGTGACAGCGATCAGTGAGATATGACTTAATCCATTTTATAGCCAATTCTGAGACTCCAAATTTGGTTTCAAGGTGGGAGAGTAATAGATTGTGGTCTACAGTATCAAAGGCAGAACTATGATCTAGTAGAATAAGAATAGTTAGTGATCCGGAGTCAGAGGCTAACAGATGGCCGTTAGTGTCTTTGATCAAGGCGGTTTCTGTGCTGTGTAGCTGCCAAAAACTGGACTGGAAGGGTTCAAATAGATTATTTAAAGTCAGGTGATTATGTAACTGAGATGTCACAGCCCGCTCAAGGATCTTGGCAGGGTAAGTTAGATTAGATAGGCGAAAATTGTTTAAATTGTCCAGGGCCATGTTGGGTTTTTTGGGTACTTTTTGGGTACTTTTTTGGGTGATAGCAGCAGTTTTGAGGATGGTTGGTACAAAACCAGTGCAAAGGGAGTCATTTATGATATTGAGAATAATGGGGCATAGAGAGCTAAAACAAGATTTAAATAAGTGGGTGGGAAAGGGGTCAAGTATGCAGGTGGAGGATTTAATATTTGAGACCAATTTAGTTAGAGATGAAGAGCCAAGTACAGAGAAGTGGGAGAGAGAGGAGCCAGTGAAGCTAGGTGGGTCAGGAAGTGATGTGGATAAAACATGTGGTGTGGTAAGAATTTGGTGTCTTATTTTGTCAATTTTTGAGGAGAACGAATCTAGGAATGTGTTACAGAGCTGTGTTGAAGCAGGTAGTGTGGAGGGTCTGTGATGTTTTAATAATCTGTTGACAGTGCAGAAAAGTTGTCTAGGCTTGCTAAGATTTTTTTCTATAGTATGGGAGAAAGTCTGATCTAGCAGTCTCAAGTTTACCCTTATAGACACACAAAAAGTCTTTCCATGTATGATGTCTCCGTGAGACTGCTTTCATAGAGCGAAGATGAGAATTATACCATGGAACCGGATGGGAGAATGAGACGGTTCGAGTTTTTAATGGGGCATAGTTATCAAGGAATATGAAAGAGCTTGATTAAGGGTGTTTATTTTGTCAACTGGGGTGTCAAAAGGGGAGATGCAGGATAGGGAGGAAATAACAGAATTATCATATTTGGGCTTGTCAATAGAAGTCCAGTTGTGATAATTTACAGATCGAGACATGGAGGTGTTAGAAATTGCTAATTCCAGATTGAAAAGAATAGCTAGATGGTCAGACAGGCCTGGGTCACGGGAGAGCAGTCAGAGACAATAGGGTAATTTCCAATTATAAGGCCTAGGTTATGTCCTTTGATATGAAGACAAATTGAGTTGGCTCAAAGCATTCAAGAAGAGACAAGAAGTCTTTAGCTAAACTTGAAGACTCTGAATCAATGTGTATATTAAAATCCCCAAGTATAACAATACTTTTAAAACTGAGGCATAAAAATTACAGCAGATCCGCAACGTGACCTAAAAAATCTCTACAAGGCTTTAATGGACGATAAACTGTAGCAATAACAGTTTAGTGGGGAACACAGACTTTGAGAGCAAGACATTTAAATGAGGAGAAAGAGGGTACATTTACAGGGGATAAAGTGTACAGTAGGCTGTAAATAATTATACCTCCACCTTCACCCGAGAGATGTGGTAGGTCAAACAAACCATACCCCGAAGGGGTGAGTTAGTTGAAAGGGATGCCATCATTTTGTTTGTGCCAGGTTTCAGCTAAGCACAGAAAGTCTAACTTATTACGTACAATAAAGTCTGAAATAAGTAGTGCCTTGTTAGCAGAACGTGTGTTTAGGAGCGCTGATCTAGATATCTAATGAAAGGTGGAGTCCTTAAACTCCTGAAATGTGTTGACTTTTTTATTTTGTGTTAAATCAATTTAAAATGAAAATTGATTCCCTAAGATCCTATGACCTTTGGTGTGGTGCTCTTAGTACATAGGACAGAGTAGAGTGGATCAGGGAAGTACCTTGCCATCCTCAACTATGGGGCTGTGTGTTTTAGACATGTGCAATTTGTTTCGGTCCAAATCTAAATTCAGACTCATTTTTGGTTATTCAGAGATTCCAAATAACTATAGTAACAAATCTCAATAACATTTGTTTCGTTTATTTGTTTCCTAACAAACTCCAAATTTTCAGAAAGCTTCAAATTCGAATCAGTCGAAAATGTACCGACCGATCCAAATTCTGTGTGAAGAATAGCCGGTGGTTAGGGAGCAGGCCAGGAAGCTGGCCGTCGTGCCCTTAACAACTGGTGGTTCATCATCTGTCAGCGGGTTTCCCCACTGACTGCTGAATGTAAGTAAAAGAATGCAGAGAAAGAAAAACAAAGAAAATAAACAGCGTGGGGTCCATTCCTAATCCATACCAGGCCCTTCAGGTGTGGTATGCATTTTAAGGGTAACCCCATGCCAAAATTAAGAAAACAAATGGTGTGGGGTCCCCCCCAAAATCCATATCAGACCCAGCATGCCCCAGACCATGACTTCACAAGGGGGTGACTTCATTGGGTGGCCCGACCCCTTAGTTATTTAAAAACTGTCAGACGGCGGGAGCCTTCATCGGGTGCAGACCTCTTTTTAATTTTTTTTCTGGGCGCTGGATTTACTTCAGGGGACATTTTTTTTTTTTTTTTTTAACAAAGGCATTATCAAAAATTGTGTGTTTTTATTCATTTTTTACTTTTTTTGGTGAATGAGTAGGAGTACAATGTACCCCATACTTATTCACATACGGGGGTGAGATATGGGGGCCCCCTTGTTAAAGGGGCTTCCAGATTCCCATAAGCCCCCCACCCGCAGACCCCAGCAACAACCCCTGGGTTAAGAGACTCTTGTCCTCATCAACATGGGGACAAGGTGCTTTGGGGGGGAAGCCCCCTACCCCAAAGCACCTCCTCATGTTGAGGGCATATGGCCTGGTATGGCTCGGGGGGGGGGGGGGGGGGGG
>BLSH010009219.1:1842961-1871003 GCA_018402905.1 Glandirana rugosa | reverse complement strand
TTCTCTGCCTTGACTCCATGAACAACCTCAGCCCCTCTGACAGACCTGACACTGTACAGTAAGGGGGGGGGTGAACAGGGAGTCCACACAACCAGTGGAACCTAGCTACACAAACATTCTATTTAAAATGTGGCAACCCAGCAGCTCTTGCAGAGAATAGTGATAAACACAACTACACAAACGCATTTGGCATAAAATATTTAGAAATTTGACTCTGACCTTTCTGATGAGTACAATGTCAACTGTTGAGGTTGCTGATGGGTTAAGGTTTTATGTGGGTGGTATAGCATATACAGTGCAGGGGTCAGGAGTGTTTTTACAGCATAGAGTATGCAGCATAAAACATAGTGAATGCAGTGCAGGGGTCAGGAGTATAACAACATAATATATAAAGTGCAGGGGTCAGAAGTATAATGTACAACATAACATACAATATCTCACAAAAGTGAGTACACCCCTCACATTTTTGTAAATATTTCATTATATCTTTTCTTGTGACAGCACTGAAGAAATTACACTTTGCTACAATGTAAAGTAGTGAGTGTACAGCTTGTATAACAGTGTAAATTTGCTGTCACCTCAAAATAACTCAACACACAGCCATTAAAGTCTAAACCGCTAGCAACAAAAGTGAGTACACCCCTAAGTGAAAATGTCCAAATTGGGCCCAATTGGCCATTTTCCCTTCCCAGTGTTATGTGACTCATTAGTGTTACAAGGTCTCAGGTGTGAATGGGGAGCAGGTGTGTTCAGTTTGGTGTTATCGGTTTCACTCTTTCATACTGGTCACTGGAAGTTCAACATGGCACTTCATGGCAAAGAACTCTCTGAGGATCTGAAAAAAAGAATTGTTGCTCTACATAAAGATGGCATAGGCTATAAGAAGATTACCAAGACCCTGAAACTGAGCTGTAACACGGTGGCCAAGACCATACATCAGATGAACAGAACAGGTTCAAATTAGAACAGGCCTCGCCAATGTCGACCAAAGAAGTTGAGTGCATGTGCTCAGTGTTTTATCCAGAGGTTGTCTTTGGGAAATAGACATATGAGTGCTCTCAGCATTGCTGCAGAGGTTGAAGGGGTGGGGGGGGGTCAGCCTGTCAGTGCTCAGACCATACGCCGCACACTGCATCAAATTAGTCTGCTTGGCTGTTGTCCCAGAAGGAAGCCTCTTCTAAAGATGATGCACAAGAAAACCCGCAAACAGTTTGCTGAAGACAAGCAGACTAAGGACATGGATTATATAAATATATAAAATGCAAATACCGCGCTAAAAGTAACAACCCGTGCTAAAGGTGCTAAAACACAATCGTGCAAGAATCCAATTGTGCAAAAAAAAAAAACATACAATATATAATAAAACCTAAATTGTGAATTAAATATTAAATAAATAATCACACAGCTGCTGCTTTAAATAAAAAATCAAAGATAAAGTTAACACTCGTGTAATAAGTCCAGTGTTAGCAGCGCTTCCAGAGTAATATGGTAAATTGCAAAGTAAATAATGATATTAAATGTTCAGTGAAAAAGTGCCAGTGCCAGGAAAAATAAATTGCCTGTGCTGGAACCAAAACTTCTTAAACTATGTGAATAATCTTCACTCAGTGTCCTCCACCTCTGTTCACCACGTGCAAAAAGGTAAAAATTGGAGGCTCACCAGAAATATGGATACACAACGCCTTTGAGTATATCTGTGGGGAACTCAGCATAGGACCATCACACCCAGAATGTATGCTTCCAATCTAACACTGCAGGAGCACTCAAGCCAGCTTGTGCATAATCGCAATCACATCCAGGGGATTCCTTCACCAATAAATCTCCAAACAGACACCTCCACAAGCTGTAGCTGATCAGCTCCCATCGCCATGAGGAGAAAGATCAAAAAGACACCCCTCATAGTGTATCACTTTTTAAAACTTATCTCATTTATTCAAACATATATTGCGCTTACATTAGTTATTAGGTATATATTACATTAGGTGATTGGCCAAGCATGTCTCCAGACCTAAACCCTATTGAGCATCTGTGGGGCATCCTCAAATGGAAGGTGGAGGCGCACAAGGTCTCTAACATCCACCAGCTCCGTGATGTCATCAGGGAGGAGTGGAAGAGGACTGCAGTGGCAACCTGTGAAGCTCTGGTGAACTCCATGACCAAGAGGGTTAAGACAGTGCTGGAAAATAATGGTGGCCACACAAAATATTGACACGTTGGGCGCAATTTGGACATTTTTACTTAGGGGTGTACTCACTTTTGTTGTAGCGGTTTGGACATTAATGGCTGTGTGTTGAGTTATTTTGAGGGGGCAGCAAATTTACACTGTTATACAAGTTGTACACTCACTACTTTACATTGTAGCAAAGTGTAATTTCTTCAGCTTTTTCACATGAAAAGATATAATAAAATATTTACAAAATATGTGCAGGGGTCAGGCATAAAATGTAAACCACTGAATACAATGCAAGGGTCAGGTGCACCATGTCCAAAATATTGAATGCAGTGCATGAGTTTGGAAAATGTCCCAAAACATAGTGAATGAAATGCTGGCGTCAGGAACATAATATACAACATAGTGATAAGCGAACCCGTCTGGGTTTAACCCTTTTGCCGCCCGATCTTTATGGCCCTCTCCACGATCCCCCGACATCTTTTCCCATCGTGCTGCTGGACAGCTTTCCCTTCTCCCCCCTCCAACTGGCTGCAGCAGCTGCTGGGGCACTCTAGGAAGAATCGAAAGCGGTGGTGGTGGGGGAGGGGGGTCTGGTTAACAGTCCCCTTCCTTTCTTTGAATGGACATAGTGAGCAATCAGTACTGTATCCATTCATCACTGAAGTATAGCAAACAGTGTTTACTATGCTTCAGTTTGTGAATGAATATGAGTCTCTATACAGCCTCCTATTCACTCATGTACAGTGAAGCTGAGGTTGCAGAGAAAGGGACTGTCTTCAGTCCTTTCTCTGTCTCAAAAAAGAAACGTCAAGGGTCTATCAGATCTCGGATATCTCAGCAAAGCCCTAACCCTCCCCCCAAAAAAATTACAAAATATTAAAAAATACAATTGTAAAAAAATAAAAATAGATACAAAGATACAAATAAAAAGAAAACAGAGTATAGCTTTGTTTATTCAGGGCGTACTACAGCATATGCCCCTGCAAGGCTGTGTTTACCTGCTCAGTGACGCACAGGTGTTCTGTCCCATTGATGTAATTTGGGATGCATGAACACAGCCATTTCTCACAAATTGACATCCGTGTGGGTCCGGGTGCACCTCTGAGTTTACACGGGAGCAGCGGCTGTGCCTGTGCAGCCACTGCATTCTAATTGACATGAATGGGACTGTCTGCATGGAGATGCACTAAACACTTGGACATCCCCATGCAGGTAAGCATGGCCCTCCACGGGCATACACTTTAGTATGCCCCATGTGAACAAGGCCTTAGTAGCAATTTAGCAGGAATTTTGTAAGCTATGCTGTGTTTGTGTGCATTTAAAATTATAGTGTATTTTTAGTGAAAATAGAAATTTGATGAACATTTGCGCAACTATTTTGGGGCCTAAAAAAATCAGCACTTTTTTTTATTCCACAGGTAATTTTCTTTAAGAAAATATATGATTTGGGGGGTCTTTTACAAATTCTGAAAGCTGTAAGGGAAAAATGATAACTTCGAATTTTCAGAGTAAATAGTTTTAACCACTTCAGCCCCGAAAGGATTTACCCCCTTCCTGACCAGAGCACTTTTTGCGATTTGGCACTGCGTCATTTAAACTGACAATTGCGTGATCGTGCAATGCTCTACCCAAATAAAATTGATGTCTTCCCCCCCCCCCCCCCACAAATAGAGCTGTCTTTAGGTGGTATTTGATCACCTCTGTGGTTTTTATTTTTTGCACTATAAACAAAAAAAAGCGTCAATTTTGAAAAAAAAAGCAATATATTTTAGTTTTTGCTATAATACATGTAAAAAAAAAAAAATATAAAAACACAAATTTATTCATCAGTTTAGGCCGATATATATTCTTTTACATATTTTTGGTAAAAAAAAAAAAATCGCAATATTCGTATAGTGATTGTTTTGGACAAAAGTTGCCACGTTTACAAACCATGAGAATTAATTTATGGCGTTTGTACTATTTTTTTTTTTACTAGTAATGGCGGCGATCTGTGATTTTTATTGGGACTGTGACATTGTGGCGGACAGATCGGACATTTTTGACATTTTTTTGGGACCATTGACATTCATACAGCGATCAGAGCTAAAAATAGCCACTTATTAATGTATAAATGTCACTGGCAGGGAAGGGGTTAACCTGCAGGGGGCAACCAAGGGGCTAACTGTGTTCCCTAGGCATGTTCTAACTCTGTAGGGGCTGGGCTGGCAGGGGCATGACAGATCTAAATGATCCCGATGACAGGGATCAGTAGATCACTGTCATGCTGCCTGACAGAGCAGGGAAACACTATGTTTACATCGGCGGTTCCCCGCTTTTCTGCTGTAACACGCGAGTCGCCAGCGGACATCAGGTCTGCCCGACCTGCGGCCACACTCAGGGAGCTGCTGGTGGCGTGCTCCCGTATGCTAGCCACATAACCAGTAAATGTATGCTAGCTGGTCGGGAACTGGTTAATTTACAGTTTTGTGCACCATCAGTTTTCACCATTTCACAAAAAGCCACAATTCAAAATTTACAGATATTTGTTATGTACTAATTCAACAAAGTTTTAGATTTTATGTCTAGTAGGAATATAGCAGGAGTTTTGTAAATGTTGCCCTGTACAGTATCTCACAAAAGTGAGTACACCCCTCACATTTTTGTAAATATTTTATTCTATTTCTTCATGTGACAACACTGAAGAAATGACACTTTGCTACAATGTAAGCAGTGAGTGTACAGCTTGTATAACAGTGTAAATTTGCTGTCCCCTCAAAATAACTCAACACAGCCATTAATGTCTAAACCACTGACAAAAAAAGTGAGTACATCCCTAAGTGTAAATGCCCAAATTGGGCCCAAAGTGTCAATATTTTGTGTGGCCACCATTATTTTCCAGCACTGCCTTAACTTTCTTGGGCATGGAGTTAACCAGAACTTCACAGGTTGACACTGTAGTCCTCTTCCACTCCTCCAAGTCAACATCATGGAGCTGGTGGATGTTAGAGACCTTGTGCCCCTCCACCTTCCATTTGAGGATGCTTCACAGATGTTCAATAGGGTTTAGGTCTGGAGACATGCTTGGTCAGTCCATCACCTTTACCCTCAGCTTCTTTAGCAAGACAGTGGTCATCTTGGAGGTATGTTTGGGGTCATTATCATGTTGGAATAATGCCCTGCGGCCCAGACTCTGAAGGGAGGGGATCATGCTCTGCTTCAGTATGTCACAGTACGCTGGCAACCATGGTTCCCTCAATGAACTGTTGTTCCCCAGTGCCGGCAGCACTTATGCAGCCCCAGACCATGCCACCCCCACCACCATGCTTGACTATAGGCAATACACACTTATCTTTGTACTCCTCACCTGGTTGCCACCACACACGCTTGACATCTGAACCAAATAGGTTTATCTTGGTCTCATCAGACCACAGGACATGGTTCCAGTAATCCATGTCCTTAGTCTGCTTTTCTTCAGCAAACTGTTTGGGGGCTTTTTTGTGCATCATCTTTAGAAGAGGCTTCCTTCTGGGATGACAGTCATGCAGACCAATTTGATGCAATGTGCAGCGTATGGTCTGAGCACTGACAGGCTGACCCCTCCCCCCACCCCTTCAACCTCTGCAGCATTGCTGGCAGCACCCATACGTCTATTTCCCAAAGACAACCTCTAAATATGGCACTGAGCACATGCACTCAGCTTCTTTGGTTGAACTTGGTGAGGCCTGTTCTGAATGGAACCTGTCCTGTTAAACCGCTGTATGGTCTTGGCCACTGTCCTGCAGCTCAATTTCAGGGTCTTGGCAATCTTCTTATAGCCTAGGTCACCTTTATGTTGAGCAACAATTCTTTTTTCAGATCCTCAGAGAGTTCTTTGCCATGAGGTGCCATGTTGAACCTCCAGTGACCAGTATGAGAGAGTGAGAGCGATAACACCAAATTTAACACACCTGCTCTCCATTCACACCTGCGACCTTGTAACACTAAAAAGTCACATGACACCGGGGAGGGAAAATGGCTAATTGGGTCCAATTTTGACATTTTCACTTAGGGGTGTACTCACTTTTGTTGTCAGTGGTTTAGACATTAATGGCTGTGTGTTGAGATATTTTGAGGGGACAGCAAATTTACACTGTTATACAAGCTGTACACTCACTACTTTACATTGTAGCAAAGTGTTATTTCTTCAGTGTTGTCATATGAAAAGATAGAATAAAATATTTACAAAAATGTGAGGGGTGTACTCACTTTTGTGAGATACTGTATGCATCTACTAATAATGATTTTAGTGTATTTTTAGTAAATTGTCATCAGGATTAGTGAGATCTGTTGAACCCCTTGATTGCCCCCTTAGTGTTAACCCCTTCCCTGCCAGGGACATTTATACAGTAATCAGTGACTATTTTTAGCTCTGATCGCTGTATATATGTCAATGGTCCCAAAAAAGTGTCAAAAGTGTCCGATCTGTCTGTCGCAGATCGCAGCCAATACTAGTAAAGAAAAAAAAAATAGTAAAAACACCATTAATGAATTCCCATAGTTTGTAGACGTGGCAACTTTTGCATTATCAATATACGCTTATTGCAAATTTTTTTTTACCAAATATATATTTAAGAGTATATATCGGCCTAAACTGATGAATAATTTTTTTTTTATATATATATTTTTGGATAGGTATTATAGCAAAGAGCCAAAAAATGTTTATTTTTTCAAAATTGTCACTCTTTTTTTGTTTATAGTGCAAAAAATAAAAACCACAGAGGTGATCAAATACCACCAAAAGAAATCTCTATTTGTGGGAACAAAGGATGTCAATTTTGTTTGGGTACAATGTCGCACGACCGTGCAATTGTCAGTTAAAGGGACGCAGTGCCGTATCGCAAAAAGTGCTCTGGTCAGGAAGGGGGCAAATCCTTCCTGCCAAGTTGCAGAAATTTTCAGCGAAAAAATCTGCAAATTGAAAACTTTAATGCACTGAAGTCAGGGAGGTTGATTTACCAAAGGCAAATATACTGTGCACTTCAAGTGCACTTTAAGTGCAGTTGCTCTAGATCTGAGGGGAAGCTCTGTTGGTTTCTATCATCCAATCATGTACAAACAAAAACGCTGTTTGTTATTTGCCTTGCATGTGGAGTATTCTTTGCAAAGTGAAGTTTTACCTCATTTACTCAGCTCTAAAGCAAGTGTACTTGCAGTGCACAGAATATTTGCCTTTAGTAAATCAACCCCAATGAATCTTGAAAATCAATCACATCCATTTTTGAGGGATGAGTCAAGGGATTGACAGACAATGGTCACAGGGAGCTGGGCACTGATGAGGGAAAATGTACCAATGCAAAAATGTAATAAATGCTGTTTGGTGGTTCAGTGTGGTACCACACTTCATTGTCCACAAAGTTCATTAAAATGTCAACATATAGTGCATAAAACACCTCAAAAATCACACCACATTCCACAAATGAGACAATTGTTATGAAGTAATAAATATTACAGAGCCATATTTAAGAGATAATAGTTTGACAGATGTATGTGAGAGGGAAAGGCAATGCAGGGTTAAAAAAAATTCTAGTAGAGTTACAGAGGTGTCCGCTCTTCAAACACCCCAGGTAATTTTACTCAATGTCCTAGTGGAGGATGTCCCTCATCACCTTAAATGTTTGATCCTCTTTATCTTATTGAGGGCTAAATTGACTATTGCTAAAGCTTGAAAACAGCCCTCCTTTTCTCTCGCATAAGCAAAGAAAATAATTACCTGAATTATGCTGCATGAAAACATTGCTAGTGTTCTTCAGGACACGGTTGCTAAATTTGAATTGACCTGGGAAACCTGGGCTAATATATGCATGTTTTCTTTGAAATCTGATGGTTCTCTATGCGAGGTGAGACGCGTGTCTCCTCTGTTCTAGTCCAGACCTGTAACTCTTTTTCCTTTTTCCTTTTTTTTTTATATCTTATCTTCTGCTTTTCCTTTCTGCTGAGGCTGTGACAGGAACCATGAATCAACACTGAAGTGCAGTAAAATTACCCTTTTTAACCACTTCAGCCCCGGAAGGATTTCCAGCTTTAGGACCGGAGCCCTTTTTGCGATTCGGCGCTGCGTCGCTTTAACTGACAATTGCACGGTCGTGCGACGTTGTACCCAAACAAAATTTGCGTCCTTTTTTCCCACAAACAGAGCTTTCTTTTGGTGGTATTTGATCACTGCTGCGTCATTTCTGATCGCCGCTATAAACAAAAGAAGAGCGACAATTTTGCAAAAAAACCCAAATTTCTTACTTTTTCCTAAAATACAAATCAAAAAAAAAATATAAAAAAACATTTTTTTCACCGTTTTTGGCCGATTTATATTCTTTCTCATATTTGCGATAAAAAAAATGCAAAAACGCAATCGGCGTTTATTGATTGGTTTGCGCAAAAGTGGTCGCGTTTACAGATGATGAGAATTAATTTTTGGGGTTTTTATTTTTTTTTTTATTTTTTACTAATAATGGCGGCGATCTGCAATTTTTTGCGGTACTGCGATATTTCAGCGGACATGTCGGACCATTTTGACACTTTTTTGGGACCATTGGCATTTATACAGCGATCAGTGCTATAAAAATGCACTGATTGCTGTGTAAATGCCATTGGCAGTGAAGGGGTTAACTTGCAGGGGGCGCTCTAAGGGTTAACTATGTTCCCTGGGCGTGTTCTAACTGTATTGGTGCTGCCCTATCTGGGGAAGGGAAGTGGTCACAGCCTTCACGTACAGGAAGGCTGTGATCACAGCCCTTCCCCCTCACACAGAGCGGAAGTCCGTGTTTACATACACGGACCTCCGCTCACTCGCTCTGGGGGGGCCATCGCGGGTAGCCGGCGGCAATCGAAGCCACCGCACCCGCTCCCTGGCCCCCCCTGGACACAGTGAGCGCGCGGGCGCACCTCCGGCGGCGCGCGCGTGCTCACTAAACTCGTTCCCGCAGCCGCCGTCGTATGACGGCGATTTGCGGGAACGAGCCACTTTGCCGCCGTCAGATGCCGATCGGCAGTCGGCAAGTGGTTAATAAAAAAGGTAAATGATATAAACAGAGTAAACGTAGTCAAAACATAGCCAGGGTTCGGTAACAGAGTGGATACTCAGAGCAAGCCAGTGATACAGGAGTCCAGAGATCAGCAAGGTCAAACAAACAGCATGCAGGGTCAGGAACCAGGAGGGGAGTCAGCCGAGCAGGGTCTTGAACCCAGGAACCAGAAAACAGGCAAAGTCTTTCACAGGAAAACACAGCAGAGAATTTTTCAGAGATGTTGATCAAGGAGAAGGCATCTGCGATCTGATCCAGGCAGTTTCTATAGCACCAGAGTTGGCTTAACAAGGCAGGATATGGTCACCAGGTGAGACCGAGTAGAAGCTGAGACTGGTGTAGCACCCCCATAGTGAATAGGTGCCTTTGTGATAGATTTTTGCTAGGAGAGGCAAATTTAGTCAGGCCTGACTATTGTGCAGGCCTGAGTGTTTTGAGCTGGGCAGGGGAGTGGCCCAGAGAGAGTTGGAGACTGCAGAAAGGAACAACTCTTGGTTACTCCTCCCTTTTGGGTCCAGAAGATTCTGGAAAAAGGGGATAGAAGAGGATGTGTAACTTTCTGAAGTATGTTAAGGAGCCCTGACCAATCCCCAACCTGGATTGGCAGGGGGCATGCCTCCTTAAATACTATGGTCTGCCCAGGTGGGGGTAGGAGAGCGTCGGGTGAAAGAGAGGGCATGTAGCAGAGGTTGCTGAGGCCTCACCTGGGAGCCCCCAGTCTGGGGGGGTGAAATTGAGGCCTGGTGGCTCAGGTGCAGCCAGGAGTGGAGAGAGATCCTAGAGCAGCACAAGGGAACAGGAGAGCAACAGAGAGGCTACAGGAAAGGCTCTTTGAAGGATCCACCGGTGTCGGTGAGTGCAGACCCTGGGAGCTGAAGAAGAGGATTGGAGCAGGCTGGGAATTGACAGTGGACGGTCTGTGGAAGGTGAAGGGGCCAGTCTGGGGAGCGGTGTCACTGGACCGGGAGGTAGGCCAGAGTGGCCTGGAAAAGGATAGACTGGGAGCAGTAGTCCATCAAGACCCGACTTAGCTATACTTTGAGGGCCTGTGGCCTTACAATACGAGGGCCCATGGTCCTTGCCTGTAATGGGTGGTCCGAAGGTTCTGCTGACAAAGAAGTGCAGGCCTCACCATGTGCTAGCTAGGGTGGAGGAAGTTGTAAAGGAGGCTTGATAAATTTCCCTTCAGGCCCAACAGTGAAGGAGCAAGTGTTGTGCAGGAGAGAAGTGAAGAAGTGAAATGGTCAGCAAGTGTCAGTGCTGGAGGAAGGAGGAGTGTAACGGTCAGAAAGTGCCAGTGCTGGAGGAAGAAGGAGTGTATATATGGTGGTGTATATAGCATGGTCCGGTATCTTTGATCTTTGGGCATCCCACAGTCGTCCCTACCCTATCCAAGTTTATTGCTTCAATAAAACAACAAAAACAAAGTACCGACTTGTTCAGTGACTCCGGATGCAAGGAAAAATCTGTGATGCAGAGAGGCAGGTGAACCACATCTACCAGCCACTCCTAAGGGGACCATTGGCTACACTAGCAATTAACCCTCAGCCGAGCACCTTGCTCGAGAAAGGTGAGCTGAGCCCAGCCCTGACAGTACTCCCTGCTAACTTACCCCCCCCCCCCCCCCCCCTTGGAGGGCCACCAGGTCTGAGGGGAAAATGTCTATGGAAAGCACGGAGGAGGACAGGAGCATGTACTTCCGAGGGTGAGACTCAAGAACTCTCCTCCAGACCGTACCCTTTCCAATGAACCAGGTACTCTTAAGGGCGTCAATGATAGATTGTATTTCATACTCCTCATGGTTCTCAACCTGAACAGGATGAGAACATGGTACTTAGGTGGTGAAGTGGTTGCATACCAAAGGTTTTAACAAGGAGACATGGAATACATTAGAAATTTGCATATTAGAAGGCAGGTCTAAAGTGTCAGCCACTGGGTTGATCTTGCAGGGAATACGGAAAGGCCCAATAAACCATGGTGCTAGCTTCAGTGAGGGAACACAGAGTTGGAGGTTGCGAGAAGACAGCCAGACCCTCTCCCCAACTTTGTAAGAAGGTGCATGTAGGCATCTGTGGTCAGCATGGCATCTGTACCTATCATTGGCACGTTGCAAAGACTCCTGTAGCCAAGTGGAACGAAGACCACAGAGATGCTCCTTCAAAGCAGGAATTCTCTGAGTCAGGCAACAAGGCTGGTTGGAAACCATAATTCGCCATAAACTGAGACAATAGGGAAGCGGGTATTGACGGCACTATTGTGAGCAAACTCCACCAAAAGTAACAGGTCAGACCAGTTGCTATGGTGGTCAGAAATATAGCAACGTAAAAACTGTTCCAAGGACTGGTTGGCTCATTCTGCAACCCCATTGGACTGCGGATGATACATAGAAGAGAAGGAAAGCTGAATTCCTAACTGTGCACAAAAGGCTTTTTCAAAACCTGGACACAAACAAGCTACCCCTGTCGGAGACAATCACCTTGGCAAACCCATGTAAGCGCAAGACCTCACAAGCAAAAATTGATGCCAGTTCCTTGGACGTGGGCAACTTCTTAAGTGGAATACAATGTAACATCTTTGAGAATCGATCAACCACCATAAGGAAACTGTGTTACCCTGAGAGTTAGGTAACTCCACAATAAAATCCATAGACAGGTGAGTTAAGTCAACTCTCCATTGGGTATGGGTTGTAGAAGACTCACTGGAAGATGTCGTGGTATTTTGGTCTGAGGACACACAGAACAGGCTGCTACAAAGGCGGATATGTCAGCGCGGAGACTAGGCCACCAGAACTGTTGGGAAACAGCCCAAATGAGTTGATTCTTCCCTGGGTGACCAGCAACCTTAGGAGAATGGTAAGTATGGAGCACAGCAGTACGGAGACTCTCCGGCAGGGAAGGTTTCACATGGATCTGAGCAGCAAGAATCTTGTCACCCAAAGGTGAAGTGAGACTGGTATGAACCATAGCCAGAATACGATCAGGAGGTATCACAGGAACAGGAACCTACCCCATCTTGGAAGCAGAGGAAAACTGTTGCAACAATGCATTGGCCCTTACATTTTTAGTACCGGGTATTAATGAGACTATGTAATTGAAGCTTGACAAGAACAGAGTCCATTGTGACCTCCTGGGGGAGAGGCGTTTAGCCTCAGACAAGAATGTGAGATTTTTGTGGTCAGTCATAATGAGAACCGGAACAGTGGTACCTTCAAGGCAATGCCTCCATTTTTTAAGGTCTAAAATGATCACTACAACTCTCTGTCCCCAATCTCGTAGTTGTAGGAGACAACTTCTTGGAAAAGTAGCCACAAGGATGCATAGCGCACTCCGAGGTGGGAAGTTGGGACAGAAATCGCCAACTCCACTCTCAGTTGCATCAACCTCAAGGATGAAGGGTAACATAGGATCTGGATGTGCCAACACAGGAGCAGAAACAAAGGGAGCCTTGAGACTTTCAAAGGCCTTAATGAAGTCCGGAGACCAATTCTGTGGGTTACAGTTTTTTCTGGTCATATGAGTCAGGGGCTTGACCGGAGATGAGAAGTTACGAATAAACTTCCGATAATAATTGTCAAAGCCAAGAAAACTGTTTATATAGCGTTGGTGCAGTGCTAACCAAGTCCCAACAGTATTTAGTCCATATACATGGAATAGTGATCCTCTGTATTGCTTGGAAAGGAAGGTGCAAGACCCGTCACCATCACCCAAATACACTGCCTCTTACCGACTTCAGGTGACCCCCATGGCAGGGGTCAAACAGGCCTTTCAGGTTATGTATAGACACTTGAACTAGACTGAAAATAGACAGGCAAGTCACAGCAAATGGGGATGATTGGAGTCACTATGTTCCACTCAATGGGTACTAAAGGTCACGTCCTCAGTGTGGATACCATGAAATGCAAGGGATTACACTTATGGTGCAGTAAGTCAAAAGAATTTATTGAATGAAAAAGTAAAAAAACTCACATTGAGCCAGTAAATACTAGCATCTGGTACAAACAATGGGAACTACCAGCATTCCCCACCACAAATATGGCCACCGTGTCTTCGTTCCAGCTCCTGCGTCGTGTCCTAGGCTTCTCCCTATGCGTTTCATTACAGAATGACGTAGTCAGGGGCGTGGCCTAGGACGGACATTCAGGAGATATATATATATAAGCAAAAACAGACGCATGCGGTGGAAATTGGTTGCGCTCCACACACCGGAAGCGTGCACCTCTCCACCCCTTGGCTGCGTTCCACACAGCGGAAATAGCAAAGCCAGCCATACCAGAAAGTGCACGCCTCCCATTCCTAATTCACATTACTGTGAAAATAAATATTACTACAGACTATTGGTGGATAGGGATGGGCCCGCGGTTCAAGTCGAACGTAAGTTTGACTCGAACACCGGGCGTTCGTAGAATGTACAACATTGTGGGGCATTTGCATCGGCTTCGTCGCCACGGAACGCCCCATAATGCATTGTGTGCAGACGGCGCACACAGCTCCTCCTCCATGGGAGGGCTGCCGCCGTCTGCGCTGGCTTTGTTTTGACATTTTATTTATAGTGCACCATGTGACGTCAGAGGGGCGGGTCGCTAAATTACATCACCGGGTGGCCCCACCCTTCACTATAAATAATACGCCAAACCAAAGAGAGCTCAGACGGCGGGAGCCCTCTCATGGAGGAGGAGCTGTTCATTTTTTTTTTTTTTTTTCCGGGTCCGTCGCTCGTCGTGATTGACGATGGATTACAACGGGGGACACTTATTTTTCTTTTTTAATAAAGGACTAGTCCCTAATTGTCTCCTGTGGTTTTTACTTTTTTGACACTTTTTGGTGAAGTAGTAGGGGTATGATGTAACTAATTCACATAGGGGGGGTCGGGATCTGGGGGCCCCCTTATTAAAAGGGGCTTCCAGTTTTAAGCCCCCGCCCACACACCCCCACAACCACAGCCCAGGGTTGTGGGGAAGAGGCTCTTGTCCTCATCAACATGGGGACAAGGAGCTTTGTGGTGGGGGGGCGCAGAATCCCCCCTGCCCCAAAGCACCCATACTCCCCATGTTGAGGGCATGTAGCCTGGTACGGTTCAGGAGGGGGGGCACTCGCTCGCCCCCCCATTCTGGCTGGCCAGGTTGCATGCTCAAATAAGGGTCTGGTTTGGATTTTAGGGGGGACCCCATATCATTTTTTTTTTAATTTTGGCACGGGGTTCACCTTAAAATCCAAACCAGACCCGAAGAGTCTGGTTTGGACTGGGGGGACCCCACGCACATTTTTTCAGTGATTTTTATGTATATTGCTGGGAACCGGCAATACATTGCAGCCACGATAATAAATGACAATTTGCTCTGGCTATGTTCTAAACATCACAAGGGTGCGCCCTTTTACAGGCAGACTAAGGGACCCCCCCCCAGGCACGATATTTAAAGGAAATTTTCATTTTTATTGTTTCACAATAAGCATAATTAAAAGCACTGCTCCTGAAAAAACGATCGATTTGAAAACTCTTTTTTGCATTGATACATGTCCCCAAGGGCAGGACCCGGGTCCCCATACACTTTTTAGGGCAATAACTTGCATATAAACCTTTAAAATGAGCACTTTTGATTTTTCATGTTCTAGTCCCATAGACTTTAATGGTGTTCAAATGTTTGCACAATTTTTTTGCCTGTTTGCGTGTTCTGGTGCAAACCAAACCGGGGGGGGGGGGGGTGGATGTTCGGCCCATCCCTATTAGTAGAGAACAATATACCCCCAATTTTCAAAAAGGAGTCTTTGCAACAGGAAGATATAAAAAACATGTAATACTAATAGAATAATTATTAAAAAGCAAGAGCCACGTCTGAAGGCGGTGCCATCTTGTGGTTAAATTTGCTAATGCACATCATTGTTTCATCATACCGAATACATCCAAAATTAACATTGAATAATTGGCTAGCCTAAATTAATATGACTGCCACAAATTCATAAAAAAATTTGTTAAAAACATATACAACACCTATTTAAGAAATGACATGTAAAACAACATCTATTTGATGAACAATGAGCATGTAAACTATAGAGGGGAAGATAGTATGACCCGTATTAAATGAACTAGGAATTATTCAAAAAAGCATTTATATCCCACTCTATATTCATTCCCAAGGGGCTATATGTTCCAGCCCAATAGATCCACTCGGTCTCAAGCCTGGAAACCTCTCTTGTCATATTACTCCCCCTCCATTTTCCAATAAAGCAATCAAAATCTAGTAACGTAGTTCCCCTGGGATCCCGTCCATGATGAATAGCATAATGCTGCGACAGGCTATGTTTAGGATATCCTTTTTATATGTTAGTAACATGCTCCCTTAACCTTATATGGCACATCCGGCTGGTACGCCCAATATATTCGGCCCACACAGACACCGCACAAGGTAAACCACATACCTAGAGGAGCATGTAACAAATGGTTTTATGGGGAACTGCTCATGAGTAGTGTTGAGCGAACCCGGACTCTAAAGTTCGGGTCCGTGCCGAACTTTGGGGTGTCCGGGACCCGAACCCGAACCCGGACTTTTCAAAAAAGGTCCGGGTTCGGGCCCGGGGTTCTGGTAATTTTACTAAAAGTTCTGAAAATTGCTGTAAAAAAGTCCAGGAAAGTCCTAGAGGTCTGAAAAAGGAAGGAAAATGGGGGTAAGGGTCGGATAAGTGCCCTACAAAGAAATGGGGACAGGGAAATAACTAAAAGCATTTTTTAAAAAAAATCAAAAATGGAGGTGGATGTGGACCATCTTCAAACTGTGTCTGAAAAGTATTAATGGTAGAAGCCATATCACTGTTCTAAAATCATCTTCAAACTGTGTCAAAAAAGTATAAATAAGCCGGGAGAACCCATATCACTGTTCTACAATCATCTGGAAACTGTGTGCAACACTTTAACTAAAACCGGGAGAAACCATACTACTGTTCTGCAAGCATCTGGAAACTGTGTGTAACACTTTAACTAAAAGCGGGAGAAACCATACTACTGTTCTGCAAGCATCTGGAAACTGTGTGTAACACTTTAAAACCGGGAGAAACCATACTACTGTTCTGCAAACATCTGGAAACTGTGTGTAACACTTTAAAACCGGGAGAAACCATACTACTGTTCTGCAAACATCTGGAAACTGTGTGTGAAACTATAGCAGAGAGAAGAACAGGGATATGGGTTCGCTCTGCTATAGTTCCACATAGAGTTTTTAGATGATTTTAGAACAGTGATATGGGTTCGCTCTGCTATAGTTTCACACACAGTTTCCAGATGTTTGCAGAACAGTGATATGGGTTCGCCCCGGTTTTAATTAAAGTTTTACACACAGTTTCCAGATGTTTGCAGAACAGTAGTATGGCTTCTCCCGGTTTTAAAGTGTTACACACAGTTTCCAGATGTTTGCAGAACAGTAGTATGGCTTCTCCCGGTTTTAGTTAAAGTGTTACACACAGTTTCCAGATGCTTGCAGAACAGTGATATGGGTTCTCCCGGCTTATTTATACTTTTTTGACACAGTTTGAAGATGATTTTAGAACAGTGATATGGCTTCTACCGTTAATTAATACTTTTCAGACACAGTTTGAAGATGGTCCACATCCACCTCCATTTTTGATTTTTTCATGAAATTATTTTTTTAAAAATGCTTTTAGTTATTTCCCTGTCCCCATTTCTTTGTAGGGCACTTGTCCCACCCTTACTCCCATTGCCTTCCTTTTGCAGACCTCTAGGACTTTCCAGGACTTTTTTACAGCCATTTTTGTGCCTAAAAGTTTGGGTCCCCATTGATTTCAATGGGGTTCGGGGTCCGGGACAAAGTTCGGGTTCTGTCCGGACCCGAACCCGGACTTTGTCCCGAAGTTCGGCCGAACCAGCAGAACCCGGACTTCCAGAAGTTCGCTCAACTCTACTCATGAGTAGATTGAGATTGAAAAGAGTCCACTTTCCTGCTCTTCTCTATATTAATTTTACA
Source organism: Glandirana rugosa (assembly GCA_018402905.1). Lineage (NCBI taxonomy): Eukaryota > Metazoa > Chordata > Amphibia > Anura > Ranidae > Glandirana > Glandirana rugosa. The sequence continues at coordinate 1,853,821 of BLSH010009219.1, read as the reverse complement.
AACAGAGCACTTCTTACATGGAAAGAAACCTTTCATATTTTGAAAGAAGACAGCTTTATTGGGAGGCTTGATCACATTGGGGGCTATACGAAGCCTCAAGGATGGAGCTTCCCTAAATACTATGGCTGGTTGTTCGGGGAGGAAGGAACCCAACACCCTATCACTCTTTGGAACCCCCCCAATGCTTTTGCATAATTTTCTTGACTGAATATTGTTGGGTTGAATAGGTGGTAAAAAAGGCATGTTTGAAGGCATCATCCCTCTCAGCCTCTCGGGACTAATAATTCTTCCCTGTTCCTTTCAGCTGCACGAGTGAGAGCCGGATCCAATTCTTGCGAATTGTAGCCCTTCTCAAGGAATCTTTGAGGATGGAAGATTCGTGTATAAAATCTTTTTAGTTGGTACAGACTCTCCTCAACACTAGAAACGGACTCACTGTGACTGAATCCAGCCAAGAGGGATGATGACAACTGTCTTTACTTATAAACCCATTTATGTCGGTTTCTTTGAAGTATGTAGAGGTAACAATGCCCCCTTATACAATCCTAATCCACAAATCAAGAAAATGTATCTCAGTGTCGCTGGACTCATTGGAATTCAGCTCGCACATGGAATTATCAAGTGAGCCCTGGTCAGCGTTCCATATGAGGATATCATCAATGCATCTTTTCCAAAAGACCAACTCTGGTCTTGGTCTACTAAAGATGATGTCCTTCTCCCACTTGGCCTTGAACATGTTGGCCATACTGGGCCACACCCCTGTTCTACAGATAAACGGTCCCCATAAACCAGAAATAATTATGGTGCATGGTGAAATCCAATAGAGATAGAATAGATTATTTTTGTATATCATTCAGACCATCATCCTTAAGATAATGCTCCACCGCCTCTAGACCATGCTTGTGTGTTATAATAGTATTGAGGGATAACGCATCGTCTGTCGCCAAGATGTAGACATTCCTCCATTCAAATGTCTTTAGGAAGTTAATTACCTGCATAGAGTCTCTAAGGAAAGACGGAGCACTAGTTACCAATGGTTGTAAAACGTGGTCAATGTACTTACCCACCCAGGAAGTAACCGAATCAATACCACTAATAATCGGCCTTCCGGGAGGGTGTAGCGGGTCTTTGTGCACCTTGGGAAGATAATATATTACAGGTATCTGAGGGGCAACAGGAACCAAAAAGGATTTCTCCTTTCTCTTAAGGGTCTTTCTCTGATATTCATCATTCACAATAGTTCCTTTTTATATTTAACAGTGGGATTCCCTGCTAAGGGTACATATGTGTCCCGATCAGAAAAGAGGCTGGCCATCTCTAAATGATAAGCCTCTGTGTCCAGAATAACGATGCCCCACTTATCTGCAGGACCTACCACTATGTCTCATCACTGTTCCAACCGTTCAAGGCCAGTTTTAAACATATAGTTGCTCCTAGTTTTTCAACTTCCAACTGTTCCAGATCTTTGATCACCAAATCTCTGAACACAGTTAAAGGGGGGGCTAGAGTCCCCGGGGGATTTAGCCAAAGTAGTATTTCTAATCCCAGATATATCATTTCGTTTAGACCTAAACAGATTAGCGATCAAATATCTTTTAAAGTTCATTTTCCCACACAAATTTATGTATGTCAATGAAGGTCTCAAATTTATTCAATGGGCGGGGAGGAAAAAACTTGAGACCATGATTTAGCACATCCTTTTCTTCGTTGGCGATCACAGCGGTGCTCAAATTGAAGAGACCCGAGTCCTTCAGGCCTGCCTTTTTTTTTTTGAGCAGACCTGCCTCCCCCTCTGGAGCCTCTTTTGCGTCTATAGACCTTTTGACATTTTGTGGGCCATCGGGAAAAAAAACATTTGAGTAATTAAAATGACTATTGTTTGTGGCCCCCCATTAGGATTTTCATATCCCCCAGGATGAACATACTGTGTCCACTGTGTCCTATTGTGATAATTACATTGTAGTGGATGTAAAGAAAACATTGTAGTTGATGTAAACCCACGGGTCAGGGCCACTGTAGAACAGCTGATAGCTTCTCTGGGTCCATCGAAAAACCAGCAGTGGAAATTACATAACCCAGGAATTTAACCTGTTCACGATGGAACTCACACTTCTCCAATTTGCAATACAGGTTATTATCTCTCAGCCTCTGAAGCACATGGCAGACATCTGTGTGGTGGCTCTCTAGGGACTTGCTGCAACATATCTCGAAGGACATCGTTGATGGATTCCTGAAAAACTTGGAGAGCTTTGCAAAGACCAAACGGCATTACAAGGTGTTCGTAATGGCCTGTCCTGGTATTAAATGCCGTTTTCCACTCATCACCCTCCTTGATCCTCACCAGATTGTATGCCCCTCTCAGATCAAGCTTCATGAAAGCCATTGCTCCCTTGATGCAGTCAAATAACTCCTTAATCAAGGGAATCGGATAAAGATTCTTAATCGTGAAGCGATTGAGACTCCTATAATTGATACAAGGTCTCAGTTCCCCACTCTTCTTTTTCACAAAGAAGAAGCCAGCACCAGCAGGAGACGAGAATTTGCAGATGAACCCTCTAGAAAGTGCATCTGCGACATACTCCTCCCTGGCTTTATCCTCCGAGACAGACAAAGGGTAAACCCGGCCACCAGGGGGTATGGCCCCAGCTTGAAGGTCAATTGCGCAATCATACGACTGGTGCAAACTACAGGCTTGACCTTTATCAAAGACATCACTAAATTCACGGTATTCTTCCAGCAGGGAGGAGAGTGACGATGTACACAAGACCTTAGCCACTTTCTGAAAATATGTCTTACTACATTGTGGCGACCAGGAAAGAACCTCAGCACAAAGCCAATCAAAAGAGGGGTTGTGCCTCTGTAACCAAGGATAACCAATAACCACCGGAAAATGAGGAGAGGAAATAACTTGGAATTGGATTATCTCATGGTGAAGAGCCCCTACGGCCATGGTCAACGGAGCAGTCTCATGAGTCACCTGGGCAGGCTGTAGAGGTCTCCCATCATGGGACTCAATTGCAAGTGGAGTAGCCTGAAGCTGCAGTGGGATCGAGCACTTAGACACAAGGGCACTATCTATGAACAGGCCTGCAGCCCCAGATTATATTAGAGCCTGTATCTCAATGAACGACTCTGGAACTAGAGGCTTATCCTTCTGGATAACTGGGGACGTAACAACGCCACCTAAGGTCTGTCCCCTACAGGACCTCATGTGCAGGCGTTTCCCGGACGAGTAGGGCAAGACTTCAAAAAGTGACCTTCTCCCCTCTTAAAGGCTCTCTCATCCGCAGAGAAACATGTGAAGCCCAACTGCATGGGTTCTACTTCCCTGACAGGCTCGGAACCAGGAGGTATGGGAGGTGAGGAAGGCACGGGTGGGACTACAAAGCTTGGATCCAAACGTACATGAGGCTTCCGCAAGCGCTCCTTAAAGGAAGGTCTCTCTCAGAGTCTGGAGTCAATGAGAATGGCAAACGTGATCAACCTCTCCAGCTCAGTAGGTATGTCTCGGGTTGCTATCTCATCTTTGGTCTTATCCGAGAGACCATGAGAAAAAGCAGCCACTCATTGTTCCAAGCAACCTCTGCTGCAAGAGTACGGAATTCAATGGTGTAATCGGAAACTGTTCTCGTACCCTGCTTGAAGGACATGAGGCTTTTGGCAGTGGTAGTGGAGCGTGCAGGAACATCAAATACCCTTTTAAAAGAGGCCACAAACTCTGGATAATTTTGGACAATGGGTTTTTGTGTCTCCCATAGAGGGTTTGCCCAGACCAAGGCTCTGTCAGAAAGAAAATAAATCACAAAGCCTACTTTGCTTCTGTCCTTGGGGAACGCCTGGGGCAGCATCTCAAAGTATATCCCAACCTGGTTGATAAACCCCCTGCATTGAACTGGATCATCCCCAAAACGCTGGGGAAGTGGAGTGGAACTATACATACCCCTTAGAGAGGTAATATTTGAGGTGGGTGCCTGCACAGAGACTTTAGCATCAGCAGGAGCGGCCTGCAGCACGGTAGCAGGAACAAGGTGAGTGTCTGTAACGCTATGGCAAACTGATCCATGTGATGATCCTGCTCATCCAATCTGGAAAAAATATTACCAGCAAGTGGATTGTCTGCATCTTCTGAATTCATTGCCTTCGCCTACTGTCAGGAACCATGAATCAGACCAAGACAGAAGTGCAGTAAAATCACACTTTTTAATAAAAAGGTAAAATGATATAAACGGAGTAAACGTGGTCAAAACATAGCCAGGGTTCGGTAACCAGAGTGGATAGTCAGAGTAAGCCTGTGAAATAGGAGTCCAGAGATCAGCAAGGTCAACCAAACAGCATGCAGGGTCAGGAGCAAGGAGGGTAGTCAGCCGTGCAGGGTCTTGAATCCAGGAACCAGAAAAGAGGCAAAGTCTTTCACAGGAAAACACAGCAGAGATTTCTCCAGAGATGTTGACCAAGGAGAAGGCATCTGCGATCTGATCCAGCAGAGCTGGCTTAACGAGGCAGGATATGTTCATCAGGTGAGACAGAGTAGAATCTGAGACTGGGAATTAACCCTCAGCTGAGCACCTTGCTCTGAGCAGGGAGAGCTGAGCCCAGCCCTGACAGACCAATTATCAGGACTATTTGGGATACATTGGAAAGCTTATGGTAGTGACTGAGCTTTCTGATGACTGTTCATTTGTTATGTTATTGGTTCTATGCTATGGCTAATGATACGATTTAGTTGGATGGTATGGTTCCAGGTTTAACGCCCCCCTCCGGATTATCTCATGCTGTTCATGGATCACCTGAAATTTTGCAGCCTGGGATGTGTATCCTTATATGACTTTCTATTAACTAATTTTCTTTTTTTAATGTAAAGGTCTATTTTTCCACTTTTGGGGGTTTTGTATTCTGTATTTCAATAAAAATTATTGAAAGTAAAAAAAAACTTAAATAAAAATGACAGTGGAACAAAATCAATTAAAACTTATAGTAGTAACATGCTACACACAGTCTACGTAATGTTTACAAAATAAATGTATTTTGGAGCTCATTGGCTAAACTATATCCACATTTGTCTTGTGAGGGCCCAAAAAAGGTATAATTTAGATTTTCAGAAGATGATAATGGTGGCAGGCCAGCAGCGATGGCAGGAGATGGTAATGGTTGTAGGCCAGCAGCGATGGCAGGAGATGGTAATGGTGGTAGGCCAGACTTGATGAAAATAGATAGTAATGCAAAATGATATAATGCTTTTGGGCCTGATTGAAAGAAAAATGTAACTTTTACCATCAGATGCAGGGGTTTGGTACTCTGATCGCTGATCCAGTATTAGTTAATTTTTAGGTGAGCAAGTCAACTGGGGACAGACATTTTATTTAATCACAAAATCACCTACTGCACTAAATGTCATTCTGAAAGGACATTCGGTGCAGAGCAGCAACTCTACTGAATACTTGACAAGCTCAGATCATTATAAACATAGGATTAACAATAAAGAACACTGTATCCGAAGCACAAATTGTCAATGCAAATGTGTGACAGCACTTTAAAAGGTCCCTAAGTCCATAAGAATCAGGGGTGCACGAAGTCAGAGACACACTCGTAGACAGATGAAGAGTTTTTCTAAAAAATGTCCACCAGCCACCAAGTGAAGAGAACTTTCCAAAGTGAGATGAATCTCCACCGTGCTGCGTGCTCATAGAATCAAATCTGCTTACCAGACATAACCCGTAAATGGGCTCATAGCACTGAGAGATCGGCCACTACCCGGTTGTACAGTAGAAGGCTCCTTCATACCAATCGAACCGAACAATACCGATGATACCTCCACTGGTGTAGGCTTGTAGTGCGGCAAATCAGTCTTTTGTTCAATCAGTTCAGATATCTGGATGTCAGTCCATATGGAGATCTGATGCGTGTTCAAAGAGGCATCCTCTTGGTCCTCTTCCACGGTGACTTTTAGGACTTCTTTTTCCTACCAGATGTTTTGAGCTTGGGCAAGCTCTGTCATTGTCGGCCCTCTTAGCGGTTTGTCATGCAAGAGGACCTGGTGGAGTCTTGAGCGACACCTGTCATTTTTGTTGTGGGTGAGACAATATGAACGGCTGGAGAGGCAGGACGCAGGTTATATACTCCGTATCTTACATCAAGATCTGATCTGGGAGAGTGAAAGTGTCTCCACTATACCTTGTAGCAGGTATAGCTGCTTGCCCAATTGACCCACTAGGGATAGTGAGTCAATTGATTCTGGTAAGAGTACCCCATCTTTTTGTCCCACATGGTGTGCATGCTACCTGGTGGCGGTGATTACCATTAAGAGACTAAAGCCTCGTACACACAGGACGACGATCGTACGTACGATTGTCGCAAATCGTATGTTGCATTATGTAAATAGTATACTGACGTGCACCCGACGGTCGTACATACAACTTGCGGCCGGCCGAACGTGATGACGCGAACGAGCGTATAAAGAGGAAGTGCTGGTATCGTAGCGTCACCCTTTGGGCTCCTTCATCTAATTTCATTTAGTTGAAATGGACTTGGCGCATGTGTGTTTAGCACAATACAACTTGTTGTACCCAACTGCTCTACACACGATACAACGGTCGTATGCGAGCTTGTTGGTACGACCAAGTTTTGTAGTCTGCTCATACAACTCCCATGTACGACTGTCGTATGTTCGACTGTTGAAAGTGCGCACACAAACGATCGATTTCGCATACAACGGTCGTGAGTATGACGTGTTGAATGCGATCGTCGTCCCGTGTGTACGAGGCTTAAGAGGCTGATGTTTGCACACCTATATTGAAGGCATCTGGGAATTTCATCGCCTCATCTCTACATCTTTTTTCTTTGTTCACCGCCAATTTTTTCACAACTTTTCTTGCTCTACTAGGAGTATATTTTCCTTGTCACTGATTTTTGGGATTGACTGTTTATTTGCTATATGGACTATAAATATTTCCTATAGGAAGATGAACTATTAACAATATTAATTCATATCTTTTCAATTTTGTTTAGCGCGACTGTTTGGTTAATAACTGTTTCTGTTTGTTTGTTTTTTTTTTTCTAATTGGGGTAGCCCCCAAAATATTGAGACATATTAAAAAAAAAAAAGATCACTATCTGCAGACAAACCCAGAGATGTTCTAGCACGGGTTCACTTTTTCCATATAAAATGTACCATGGTTTATTTTTCATGTTTCTCCTGTTACAAATTCCAATAAAGACTTATGTTCTATATAAAAAAAAAAAAATTAAGTTCACTTAAATATACCAATGGCTGTGTGAGGCCGATATAAATGTCTATTCTGCACAAGGTACAGACAAGTCTTGTGGGATCCATGCCTGGTTCATTTTAACCAGTTCCCGACCGTGCGCCGTGTTTTCACGGCGGCAGTCGGGATGCTGAGCGCGAATCGCCGTAAAAAGACGGCGATCTGCAATCAGCCACTAGGGGGCGCGCGCCGCACTCCTGAGGAGTGTGCCCGCGGCTCGGGCGGACCCGATGTCCACCGGCGAGCCGCAATGAGCGGCCACATGGAAAGAACGGGGAACCGCCGATGTAAACACAGCAGTTCCCCGCTCTGTTAGTAGGGGCATGAGAGATCTACTGATCCCTGTCACTGGGATCAGTTAGATCTCTCATGCCCATGTTAGCCCAACCCCCCCACAGTAAGAACACACCCAGGGAACACAGTTAACCCCTAGCTCTCCCCCCCAGGTTAACCCCTTCACTGCCAATGACATTTATACAGTAATCAATGGACATTTAAATTTCTGATCGCTGAATAAATGTCATTGGTCCCAAAAAAGTGTCAAAAAGTTGAATGGGGCAGACCCATCAATCAGTACGTGTAGGCGTGTGCACACATACTGTTCCACCATGTTGCTGAAATGCTGCCTCCTGCAAGTTAAAATGTGGGCAACTCGGCTGTTGTTGCGCAGGCACTGCAGCATGTAGTCGCTCATGTATGCCAGGCTGCCCAGAGGCAAAGACAAGCTGCCCTCTGTGGGAGGTGTATCATCTGTGTCCTCCGTATGACCCCCAGCCACGCTCCAGTGATGCCCACGAGCTGCGTTGGGTGCCACCCTGCTGAGAACACGGTTCCTCCTCCTCCTCCTCATCATCATCCTCGTCCTCCTCATCCTCCAGAACTGTGCCCTGGCTTGAAAATTTTTTACCTGGCCTATGCTGGTGCAGGAACCCACCCTCCGAGCCACTTGTGAATGATTGGCCTGATAACCATGGAAATTACCCATCTTCCTCCTCCTCTTCATCCTGTGCCGCATCCACTTCCATCATCGCCTGAAGTGTTTTTTCAAGGAGACATAGAAGTGGGATAGTAACGCTGAGAACAGCGTCATCGGCACTGGCCATGTTGGTGGAGTACTCAAAACACCGCAATATGGTACACAGGTCTCGCATGGAGGCCCACTCGTTGGTGGTGAAGTGTTGCTGTTCCGCAGAGCGACTGACCCGTGCGTGCTGCCGCTGAAACTCCTCTATTGCCTGCTGCTGCTCGCATAGTCTCTAGAGCATGTGCAAGGTGGAGTTCCACCTTGTGGACACGTCGCATAGGAGGCGGTGAGCGGGAAGGCCGAAGTTCCGCTGCAGTGCAGACAGGCGAGCAGCAGCAGGGTGAGAACGCCGAAAGCGTGCACAGACGGCCCGCACTTTCTGCAGCAGCCCTGACATATCCGGGTAGTTTTTTAGAAATTTCTGCACCACCAAATTCAGCACATGTGCCAGACAAGGGATGTGCGTCAAACCGGCTAGGCCCAGAGCTGCTATGAGATTTCGCCCATTATCGCGCACCACCAGGCCATGCTTGAGGCTCAGTGGCAGTGTAGATGCCTGATCATGCAGGTTGTGCTCAGGTTTAGAACATTTATGCCTCGCTACAGGCTCTCATTGCACAGCGTGCAAACCACTCGTGTTTTGTCGTCAGCACATTGTCTGAAGAACTGCCATGCCAGGGAACTCCTTTGAGCTGCCTTTGGTGTGCTAGGTCCCTGGGTGCGGTGGGTAGTAGCAGGTTTACTGTCTAGGAGATGGTCGCTCCGCTTTTGCAACCTGCTTCCTCTTTTGGTGTGCTGTTGCCTCTGTGCGACCACCACCTCTTCCTCCAAACTGCACAGGTCACTCGCATGATCTTCATTCCATGTGGGGTCTAGGACCTCATCATCCTCCACATCATTTTCCACCCACTCTTCACCACTGCCCTCCTTGTCAGTCTGCACACTGTAGAAAGCCGCAGCAGTTGGTACCTGTGTTTCGTCATCATCAGGGACATGCTGCGGTGGTGTTTTTTCCATGTTCTCATCCTGAAACAGAAGTGGTTGGGCATCGGTGCACTCAATGTCTTCCACTTCCGGGGCAGGGTAAAAAAGCATAAGAGACTGCTGCATGACTTGGGGCTCAGACTGCTTGGCTGATTTACAAGGGGCTGAGGTGAAAGACAGATGGCCATGGGGTTCAGGTGCCAACTCTGAGCTTTCGACAACGGACCAAGTGGGAGACATGTGAAGGAACTGGAGGCATTGTCAGCCACCCAATCTACTATCGCCTGTACTTGTTCTGGCCTGACCATTCGTTGAGTGGCATTCAGGCCTACCATATAACATTGAAGATTCTGTTGGCTACTCGCACCTGAGGAAGGTGTTTCACTTGTGTGTGTAGCTGGCACAGATCGACCATGTCCTCTCCTTGCAACAGGAGCTTCACCAACACCACCAACACCAGCAGCACCACGACCACATCCCTTATTTGACGCCCTCCTCATTCTGGACGCAAATGTACTATTTAGCACAAATTTATATTATTTTTTGAAGCGGCAATGTAGACACACTTTTTAATTTTGTGCAAGAAATGCACAGAAAGGTGCAAATGTACTATGTAGCACTATTTTTAATTTTTTTTTTAAAACCAGCAATGTCGACGCACTTTTTAATTTTGTGCAAGAAATGCACAGCAAGGTGCAAATGTACTATATAGCACTATTTATTATTATTTTTTTTAAACCACCAATGTAGACGCACTTTTTATTTTTGTGCAAGAAATGCACCGCTGGCCGCAAATGTAGTATTTAGAATATTTTTTTTTTAAACCAGCAATGTAGACACACTTTTTATTTTTGTGCAAGAAATGCACCGCTGGTCGCAAATGTAGTATTTAGAATATTTTTTTTTTAAACCAGCAATGTAGACGCCCTTTTTATTTTGTGCAAGAAATGCACCGCTGGGCGCAAATGTAGTATTTAGAATATATATTTTTTTAAACCAGCTGTTAGTAAAAAGGACTTGCCAGCGTTCCTGGCCATTTCCGCGCGTTCGCGCGCTCCCGTGCACGTTCGCGCGCTCCCGTGCGCACCCGCGTGCGCGCGCCTGTGCGTGCGCAGGCGCCTATTTAAACCCTGGACATCCTGCACCAAGTTGCTGCTCGTGCTACAGCGTTCCAGACCTGTGGGCCTCAGCTCCCTACCTGTTCCTGTGTTTCACCTGTTTCCTGTTGACCCGGCTTGCTTTGACCTGTTGTCCGCTACCTGCATCGACCCCTTTGTGTCCTTGTCCATCCCTCGACTCCGGGTGTCCAGACCTTGCGACATCGTGCTCGTCGTTGAACCACGTCCTACAGGTCCCAAATTTATCCGCGGACGCGTGCGTGTCCGCGCGCGTGCGCCCACGCGTGCCCTCGCGCGCTTGCACGTGCCCTCGCGCGCTTGCGCGCCTTTACCGGTCCTTGCGACCGTTCAGGAAAAATGATTGTCGACCAAATTTTTTTATATATAAGATTTATGATGTAAACGCGGGTCGCCACGTAAAGAACGTGTTTTATTTTTCCCGCAGATGTAACGACCAAATTTTTTTTTTATA
>BLSH010009219.1:1824197-1841180 GCA_018402905.1 Glandirana rugosa | reverse complement strand
ACGGAATTTTCTGCTGACAGACGAGGACTTTCTCTCCCAACTCCGTCGAGTATTGGACGAGTCTGCCACCGATCGAGACACTCGATTGTCCATAAGGGATGGTCTATGGTGGCTGGGACGGAAGATGTTCATCCCAGCAAACTTGCGGCTGAGGGTGCTGGGCCGATGCCACGACCACAAACTGGCAGGACATTTTGGCACACAAAAGACCGCAGAGCTCGTCTCACGGTCATTCTGGTGGCCCAACATTTTGGAGGACTGCAGAAAATATGTTGGAGCCTGTCCCGTGTGTGCCAGGAACAAGACAGACAGAGCCAAAGCCTGGGGCCTGTTGAACCCCCTTCCTATACCTGAATGCCCGTGGTCGCAACTGGCGATCGACTTTATCGTGGAACTCCCTCCGTCAGAGGGGTTTTCTACAATCTTTGTCATTGTGGACCGGATGACAAAGATGGCCCATTTCATTCTTGTGAAGGGGACCCCTTCAGCGGCCGAAACAGCCCGTATATTCATAAGGGAAATTGTTCGATTGCATGGAGTGCCCAGCAACATTGTGTCGGATCGAGGTGTCCAGTTCACATCAAAATTTTGGAGAGCCTTGTGTGCTGGACTAGAAATCGAACTGGCTTTCTCCTCAGCGTACCACCCCCAGACCAACGGGCAAACGGAAAGGACGAACCAAACGCTGGAGCAATATTTGCGATGTTTTTCGTCCTTCTCCCAAGATGATTGGGTTGCACTGCTACCTATGGCTGAATTCGCCTACAATAATTCGATCCATTCGGCCACCCAGCAGTTCCCATTTTGGGCCAATTATGGCTACCATCCCACATTCCTACCTGACCTGAACCCGGAATGTTCCGTTCCAGCAGCACAAGATGTTACCAATTTCCTACACACTAACTGCCGTCTTCTTCAGGACACGTTAAACAAATCTCGGGATGCCAGCAAGGAAGCCTACGACAAGAAGAGACGGGGGGAGATGGAGGTCCAACCCGGTGACCAAGTTTGGTTGTCAACCAAAAATTTGAAGCTTGCTTGCCCCTCGAAGAAATTGGGCCCGAGATTTCTGGGGCCCTTTTCCGTGAAAAGACAGATTAACCGGGTGGCTTTCGAACTCGATCTTCCACCATCTCTGAAGATCCACCCGGTTTTCCACGTTTCCCTATTGAAACCCATGGGCCGTGATTCCTTCTCCGGCCGAAAAACAGGACCACCAGGTCCCATCCTAGTTAACGGAGAGGAGGAGTTCGAGGTGGAAGCAATTTTAAAGAGTCGTCGGAGAGCGGGTGTGACCGAATATCTAATCAAATGGAAGGGTTTCGGCCCGGAAGAGAACTCGTGGGAACCCGAAGGGAACATTCATGCTCCTGGACTGATTCAGGCCTTCAAACGAAAGCGCCAAGATGGTGACACTCGATAGGCATCCGGAGGCTGCCCCTTGGGGGGGGGGCAATGTTAGTAAAAAGGACTTGCCAGTGTTCCTGGCCATTTCCGCGGTGGTGCGCGCACCCCCGTGCGCGTTCGCGTGCTCCCGTGCGCGTTCGCGCGCTCCCGTGCGCACCCGCGTGCGCGCGCGCCTGTGCAAACGGCGCCTATTTAAACCCTGGACATCCTGCACCAAGTTGCTGCTCATGCTACAGCGTTCCAGACCTGTGGGCCTCAGCTCCCTACCTGTTCCTGTGTTTCACCTGTTTCCTGTTGACCCGGCTTGCTTTGACCTGTTGTCCGCTACCTGCATCGACCCCGGCTATCCACGACCATCCGCTTGTCTACTCCCCTGTACCTCCGCTGCCCGCCCGTTAACGAACCTTTGCCTGAACTTGACGATCCGCTTGCCTAACCCTTTTGTACCTCTCTGCCTGCACGTTGCCAACCCTGCTTGTACGACCATTCTCCTGTTTTGCACGACCTTCTGGAATCTCACTACAACATCTGTGACCATCCAGCCCTCGTGCCATCCCGCACTCTCGGGCCTCTGTCTACACTACCAGGGGTCCTTGAATCGGGTGCGCAAGAGCGGTTGCTCCCTGCACAAGACAGACTCCACCGTCAGGTACATAACACCAGCAATGTAGACGCACTTTTTATTTTTGTGCAAAAAATGCACTGCTGGCCGCAAATGTAGTATTTAGAATATTTTCTTTTAAACCAGCAATGTAGACGCACTTTTTAATTTTGTGTAAGAAATGCACCACTGGCCACAAATGTAATATTTTGCACAAAAAAAAAAAAAAATGTTTTTCATTTGCCTATCTGCAATGTAAAAAAAATGGCTGCAAACGCCCACCTAACAAACAGAAAAATTGCTTAGGTTTTATATGAGGCACTTTGCTTAGCAAACAAAATGTACTCTAGCAAACAAAAATCTCCTATAGCACCCACCCACAAATAAATCGCTGTTTTTAACAGATTTTCTAAAGCTAATCTGTCCCTCACAGCAGCAGCAGCATCCTCTCCCTACACCAGTATGAGATGATTTTCTAAAGCTAATCTGTCCCTCACAGCAGCAGCAGCATCCTCTCCCTACACTAGTATGAGATGATTTTCGAAAGCTAATCTGTCCCTCACAGCAGCAGCAGCATCATCTCCCTACACTAGTATGAGATGATTTTCTAAAGCTAATCTGTCCTTCACAGCAGCAGCAGCAGCATTCTCTCCCTACACTAGTATGAGATGATTTTCGAAAGCTAATCTGTCCCTCACAGCAGCAGCAGCATCCTCTCCCTACACTAGTATGAGATGATGTGACATGCAGCATTACGTGACTCCAGCTTATATAGAGGCTGGTTTACATGATGCACTGACCAATCACAGCCATGCCATTAGTAGGCATGGCTGTGATGGCTTCTAAGGGCAAACGGGTGAAACGCTTGTTGAGTTGCTGCCCTGCAGCTATTCAACAGGCATGAAAAAATACCCGAACCCGGACTTTTTCTCAAATGGGGACACGGACACCCTAAAGTCCGGTACGAACCCGAACTTTACAGTTCGGTTCGCTCAACTCTAGTTATTACCTAATTTTTATTAGCAGCTATGGCAGTAGTGAGAATGAGAATGAGGTAATTTTGTGCGCTCGACCCTGTGGTGATTTGGGCAGTAAACTGGATCGCAACAGGGTGCCATGGTGTGCTGCTGACAAGGAGCAGCTTTTCCTGTGTCACCAACAAGTGCACATTGCTTACTATAAAAAAATAATAGACCCTATCAAAATAATATAAAAACATACCTTCCTCCTTAAACACCTCCTTATGGGCTTCAGTGGCAGCTGAAGGCATCCACTGTGTCCCTGCCACAATTCCAGCAAGCTTAAAAAGAGGGGAAACCACCCTGACCTATTTATACGCACCATACTTTCAACGTGAATTATAAAGTGGGTCAATTTCATCTGCCATTGTGCTGTGCTGGTGTGTTTCTGTGCCTTTTAGAGGGATTGGGCTTCTGCAAGGAATGCCTGCTCTCAATTTATAAAATGCTTTATATGCTCCAACATGGAGGCTTTCATAGACTAGAGTTGGGGACCACACTCCATACAGGGAACGTGATGCAGTGTAGCAGTAACAGTAGACACGCTTGCCACAAACCAAAGACATAATTTCAGGAGCAATTAATCATAACAATTGTGAAGCATGGAGGTGAAAATGTTATGATTAGGGGTTGCTTTGCTGCCCAACTATACATTTTTCATCATTTCATAGAGTGGTAAATGGGAGTTGAATGAAAAGGGTATTTCAACAAGATAGTAATCTGGATGGAGTATACTAGCAAATGTACCAAGGAATAGTTCAAAAGAAGAAATAGTTGGCTATGGATTGCACTACTTTAATATCACATTTGATTCCCATTTAGGTTCTGTAGGGGGATTTTAAACATGACTGTTCATGCAATAAAAGCCACAAACATCTTGCAATGGAAGAAATTTTGCATAATGAAGTAATCAAGAGTTTAATTGAGTTGGTGTCAGAGACTGGTGGGTGGGCAGATTCTTATGCCAAGGATGCACTTTTTGCATAGTGCATCATTACATCTATTGATATTTTTATTGAATAAATTATTATAGGGCACATTTTTTCTTTTGTTTTAATTGAAGAAAAAATGTAACAAGGTTCTACCCCTTCTTCACTCTGTCCGAAGCTATAAAAAAAATTTGTTTGGAGTTGAACTTTAATGCCAACCATCTCTAAGCTGACTTATTGTGCTATTTTGAATCCAAAGCGCAAATATATAATTTATCTGGTTCCGTACCGGCTTGCGTACATATACTGCTGCAGTGTGGCTCTATTACGCAAATTCACCATCTATAAACAGCGGCATGCGCAGCTAGCATATATATATATATATATATATATATATTTTTTTTATATATGATAATGTAATAAAAATTATAAATATAAATACTTATTTTATATCACGGTGTGTTAGCAATGTGAGGTGTTAGCAGCAGTCATTATCTAAACTCTTAAAAACATGGCAGCATGTGCTAACATCCTTGTTACATTTATAATTGTTTTTACATACTCTCACCTGTAAAGCCTCGTACACACGGTGCGACGGTCATATGAAAATGGTCGTACGACTGCTTGTTGTACGATCATCCGACTGTTAGAACGCGCGATTAGAACAGCCTACGTGCGACGGTCGTACAACAGAAGTTGGATGAGCAGACTAGAAAACTTTGGTTGTACCAACAAGCGGTGGTACGACCGTTGTACCGTGTGTACAGAGAAGTTGGTCCAACAAGTTGTACTGTGCAAAACACCCATGCTCAGAAAACAGGAACGCCCAGAAGTGTCTGTTCATTCCTAATTCACAAATTACATGCACCTGAACTTCCTCTTTATACGCTTGTAACATGTCACTACGTTCGGCTTGGTCGTACGATCGCTTAGTGCATGTCAGTACGCGAGATACAACAGCCAACCTACGATTTGGGCCGTTCTGTCGTATGATCGTCGCATCGTGTGTACGAGGCTTTAGTGTCCCTAATCACTGCCGCACCAGTCTTAATGTCTCTGATCACTGCCACGCCATTCATATTGTTTCTAATCACTGCCACACCAGTTACAGGGTCCCTAATCATCGTCACACCAGCTCCAATGTCCCTGATCACCACCTCACCAGTCATATTGTCCTAAATCACTGCCACACCAGTTACAGTGTCCCTATACATCGCTGCACCAGTCCCGCTGCCTCTGATCACCGCCACGCCATTCACACTGCTCCTCATTACCACCAAACCAGTCTCAGTGTCCCCGATCACTGCCACACCAGCCATATTATCCCCTAATCTCTGAAACAACAGTTACTGTGTCACTGATCACAGCTACACCAATTACAGTGCCCCTATTTATTATTAGATGCATAAGTTATGCCCCCAGATAGCCCAAAGTTGCTACTTGGATTTTGGGCCTATGTGGCTAGGCTGTGAAAAATTCTCACACATGTGGTATCACCATACTCAGAATGAGTAGCAGAATGTGTTTTGAGGTGTAATTCTAAGTATGCCTATGTTGTGTGTTAGTGATATCTTATAAGTGACAGCTTTGTGTGGAAAATACAATTTCATTTTATTTCCAGCATTTTCCAAAACACTTGTGGTAAAAAAAACGGAAAATATACCATCAAATACTTACCGTAATTTTCCATTCCGGATGGACTCCATGGCAGCATACGTATAGGTTAACCCCGCCCCCACTCCTCCCCTATAGGACCCCACTCCCATAAATCTTTTCTCTGAGCCGGAGGCCGTGTTCTGTAACTAGCCTCCTGAAGACATGGGGGGGGGGGACTCCTGCTGCCATGGAGTCCATCAGGAAAGGAAAAATAAGGTAGGTATTTGATGGTAAATTTTCCGTTTTCCTGACAGACTCCATGGCAGCATACGTATGGGAATTAACTCGCCATACACCCAATGGGCGGGCAATGCTATCCCAAAGGCTTTCATTTGTATCATCAACAGACAAGACCTGCAAGCTAAAATAACCAGAGGATAAAGAAGCAGATTCCACACAATAATGAGCCATAAATGTATTGATTGAGGACCACAAGGTTGCCCTACAGACTACTTTGGGAATCACATGTTGTGAATCTGCCAAAGATGTAAACCCATGTCTGGTCGAACGAGCAGACAGTACCTCCAAAGCAGCCAAGCCCTTGGCTCCCTGAGCCTGTTGGATGGCCTAGGCCATCCGTGCCACAATCATCCTATATGAGGCACGTTCCTCTGTCCTTTCTGGCAATAGAATTAACAGGCGCTCTGAAGCATGAAGGAAGTTGTAGCTTTGTAGAAATGAAAGACTCATGTGCCCTTAAAGTGGTTGTATACTCTCCTATTGTTTTCAGCTAAGGAAGCTGACATCTTAGCCTCTGCCTGATCTGCAACCACCATGATGCTACGCATGCGATCCATCACGACACCACTCACTGGATGGTCTGCCAGTCTGGTTGAGAGCACAATCAAGGAGACAGCTAGCATTTCCGGCATGCCAGGAATATTAACTCTTTTTTGACACTATCAAATCAATGGGTAGACAACCGCTTTAAGAATTGAATCAAGCATAAAAAACAGCACCACTCAAACTGGAAAGAACGATAAGAAAAGTTCTCTGTTACCAAAGAACCAATCTCTGAGGCTTTTTATGCCGACGTGATAGCCAGGAAAAAGGCAAAATTGACAGAGAAGGCTTAAACGGAAACAGCCCTAGAACACTCTGCTCCAATTCCCGAGAAGGAGTTGACAACAAAAGGGAGACTCCATTTGGAAAACCTCTGCTTACTTCGAGGACTGAGCCTAGTTGCTACCTTGAAGGATTGTTGGACAGGAAAAGATGCCTAGACCTGGATACACCTGTGAAGGCCAATAAAGCTGACACTTGAATTCCGAGGGAGCTGACCGATAGACTAAATCCGACTGGAGGAAGCCTAGAGTATTTAGAACTTCTAGATCACTACATGATCTGTCAGCAGCAGACATGTATTTGAGTAAAAGTTGACCAGATTCTTCCGTAAACTTTGTTTGCATTCATTCTTCTTGTATTCAAGAGACCAGAGATGACTCTGGAGGAGAAGCCGAAGACTTCCAATCTCGAGAACCAGGCCGTCAGACGCAACCGTGCTGGACATGGAAGTAGCATTGCACCCAGTGACAGAAGGTCTGGCCTGAGGAGAAGATGGACTGGGTTCCGGAAGCTAAACTGTGCTAGCAAGGGGAACCATGGCCTAATTGGCCAATAAGGCATCCCTGCCACTACCTGCACAACCTCTACTCGGAGTCTTCATAGAAACCCGAGGTTAACCAGGGCTGGAATAAATGCACCAGTCCTACTGCATTACCAATAATCAGGGCATTTGTGCCTAAAAACCTCCACATGTAGATGCTATTCGTTGTTGTCCAATTGGACTCTGGAAAGAAAGTCTGCTAGAATATTCTGGACTCTGGGGACATAAGCCGCTGAGGTGTAGGCTTGAATCTTCTGAGCCTAAGACATAATTGGCTCCTGCTTCCCGTAATAGAGAACAAGCTGCGAGTCCTTCTGTCTTAACATAGGAGACCACCGTAGTGTTGACTAACCTAAGAGCATCGGTGCTCCCTTCCTCCTATAGTGAAAGGCCTGTAGGGTGCAGAAGGCCATCCGTAGTATCAGAATGTTTAACACAATCCTGTGAAATTGACAGCCCCGTCTGTCTTGAGCTATCCCCGACAGGCAGCAAGCCCCCCAGTCCGTATTGCTAGCATCGGACGTGATTGTGAACCCAGAAATGGGGCAATGGAAATGGCAAATGAGCCAGCTCCTCCACTGCAGCCACCAGGGGACTCACTCTCATGATTGAGGTAATGTAGATGACCTGAATTTTGCTTCCTGGCTCCCACTGCTGGAGAAACCCCTTCCGGAAGGGCAGTCTTCTCCAGCCTCCACTTGACCCCTTCGAAATCGTAGACACCATAGTGTCAATCATTTTAGACACTGAAAGGCGCGCAGGGAAGAAGACAAGGCCAGGAGTATTCTGTTCCAGCACCTCTGGAACCAGAGTCAAGGCAATAGTCCTCTTGATTATATTGCACTGAGCTCCGAGGCATACAGGAGACTGAGTGGGCTCCAGGTGACTCTTACCAGAATCAGCTGCCATTCGAATTTGAGGAGCATCGAAAAAACCTGACCTCTGGGCTCCAGCAGCTGCCCTTTGTTTTGGGACACTAGGAGAAGTACATCCACGTAACTAAGCAGGCCTATGCTCCTTGTTTTGATAAAGACCATAACAACCAATAAGACCCTGAAATACACAGGGTGATGATGAAAGCCTGAATGGCTGGAGCTGGAGATGGTCCTGACCTATAGTGAACCGAAGGAACTTGCAGAAGTCTTCTACAATGGGCACGGGAAAGTAAGCATCTTATGTCTATTGGAAACAAGCTTGCTGACAATTGTCTCAGGTGTGCAAGGTCCAAATTAGGCCTCCGCAAGCTGTTCTCCTTCATGACCATAAAGAGGGGCGAGATCCTGCCCTGAAATCTCTCGCATTCGGAAACTGGCACGGCAGCACTTTGCGACACCAGTGACTTATGTAAAGCCTGAATATATGTTATCTTTATCTCAGTGTGAGGTAAAATCCATTGAAATGAATCCGAGATGAAGCAGACCTCTGATGGACCATGCATTTCCCCAAGAGACCATTTTGATGTCCCAATAGTCTCAAGCCCAAACTTAGTCGCTCCTTGATACCTGAGTTCAAGCTTCTAGCATGCTTCTGAGGGGAAATCTGGTCTCCACACCAGCTCTTCCTAAAATCCAGACCTGGGCTGTAAAAACGTGCAACCCTCGCACGCGCCGAACCTTGTTCTCTAGACTGTTGTCTTCCAGACTTTCAGGCGCCAGTCCTGAGGCAGGACCCTAGCTTGCCAAC
This sequence comes from Glandirana rugosa, assembly GCA_018402905.1. Classification (NCBI taxonomy): domain Eukaryota; kingdom Metazoa; phylum Chordata; class Amphibia; order Anura; family Ranidae; genus Glandirana; species Glandirana rugosa. The sequence goes on along the minus strand of BLSH010009219.1, from coordinate 1,832,279 downwards.
TGTGGCCCAGGATGTGGTGCTAGTCAGCTTGCAAAGATGAAGCTCCCTCAAAGGGAATGCTATATTACGTCTGATAGTGGCGGGATCAGCAGGCCCAGGCCCTAGCCATAGCACTCACTTGCCGTAACTGATGAGAGCATAACCCGTGCCACCACGTTTCTGAAAACACTCCTGAGTACTGGGTCCACATTCCCACGTTTTCATCCCTTTTTTTTTTTTTTTTAACATGGCCACAAGAGCCCAGACCAACCTTCGGGCCATTCACTGCATCTTCTAAGGAAAAGCAACACTTTTGCTCATAAGGGAGGTATATCTCGTGACCTTGCTCATCCAAAATGATGTCCCCTAGTTCTGTTAGGAATGGGGAGAATAGAACACTCTCTCTGAGGTTACGTCTCCACCATTGCGGCCCCAAAGTCGCACGATTCAGAGCGTGACTCTGGAGTGCAACTAAGTGCAGCCACCGATCCAACTTTACAGTCTCTGGATCAGAGCTGCATCAAAAGTCGCACCGAAGTAGTGCAGGAACCTTTCCAGAGTTGCTGCAACTTTAAGTCGCATATATTGGAATGCAAGACAAGTCGCACTGGAGGAAAACAGAGCCCAAGGTGCTTACAGAACTTCCTCTTGCTTTGCAGGGGACTCCACAGGTTCTATCCCTGTAAATACACCCCTCATTGCCTTAACAAAAGGCCTTATCAGGGTAAAGAGACTTATCTCCCTCTGCCCCACTGTCGGAGGTCTTTATAGACGGATGGTTTAATGGGACAGTTCCCGTTCTTCCTGGCCAGTGGGAGAACATGCGGCAATGGCTGTTGAAATTTTAATGTGGCTTGCATTCCACTCTTTAAGGGATTCTTGCACCACATGCCTCATCAGAGATTCCATCTGTTGGAAATCACTATCCCCTTCTCCAACCACCTGGGCTTTAGCATAGCTCATGCAGAGACTTACCCTCTGAGACCAGATTTCCGCATCCCCAGTAGGCTCCCCTCCTGGAGCAGCTGACATAGCGGTGGGTGGGTGAAGGGGGATTCATAGCTTCTACTATGAAGGCTGGGCCTTGACAGTGCCCTATGCCAAATACATTTGGAAGAGAAATGTTGTGACCTAATGAGGTCTTTATCATCTTGTGCCGTGTCTTGTTACTTCGACCTAGAAGGAAAAATAAAGAAAACAAAATAGGATAGAAAGGAAATGGTTAAACTCAAAAAAGAGTACCCAAGTCAGCAAGGAAAGGAAAGGGTTAAACCCCCTCTCATACTTGCTGCACAAGGGCTGGCCACCAGGGGGGGGGGCAGTGAAACCTCCACAGTGTAAAACTGCACAGCCGGACAACCTGCCCAGCTGATCAAAGCATAGCAGAATTACACAAGCAGCCTACCAGGAAGTTAATGCAAAGCATATACCTGTGAAGATTGCACACAGCGTTTAGAGAAAACTGCTGCAAGCTGCCCATAGAGAAATCCCTATATCAACAGTACTGACCGCTGATTGAATTTCTCCACTGAAATGATGCCACTGCCACCAACAGTGCACATGCACTGGGTCCCTGGTCAGGAGTAACTTGGGGATACCCGGCCGGAAGAGCAAGCAGTGGCTTGGAACGCCAATGCGCTCCAGCTGCCATAGACTGAAAGACACTAGAGACAGGGAAGAAAACAGACAACCACAAACTGCTGCCATGGAATATGTAATATAAAGGTATACATCACCGCACACGGCACAAACACAGATCTGCAATTAAATCCTGCTTCCACAATCAAACCGGACCAGGTAGGCTGATCACGCCGTACTTGGGGCAGATAGGGCCACCCGCTAGTAGCTGGGCTGTCTGGCCATTGTGCCGCTTACCTGCCAGTGGCTAGGCTTCTAGCTCTTCCAGCGCCTCTTCCAATTGCCCACTCCATACCTCGCAAGTAGCTAAGGCTTATCGGAGTATCGCGACCTGACTTCCCAGTGGTCGCTGTTGGCCGGTCTTGATCGCGGAGAGGAAAAACTTTAGGTAATCAAATAACCAAACCGGTCCTTAGGAGGAGGACAAAAAAGGAACACGGCCTCTGGCTCAGAGCAAAGATTTATGGGATTGGGGTCCTATAGGGGAGGAGTGGAGGCGGGGGTTAACCCATACGTATGCTGCCTTGGAGTCTGTCAGGAAAATTACATTTTCAAAAGACGCACTATGCCCTTCAGAAAATATTCTATATTTCTAAAAGGGGGTCATTTTGTGGGTGTTTCTACTGTCCTGGCACCCCAGGGCCTCCAAAAATGTGACAGGTAGTCTGAAAATTACATGTGTATTTTAGATGCCTAGAACACCTTAATGTGCTCCTTGGATTTTGGGCTCTCTATGCATCTAGGCTTTGAAAGAGTCTCACATATGTTGTATACCCAAACTCGGGAGGAGTAGCAGAATGTGTTTTAGGCTGGGTTCACACTTGTCCAACAAACGGACCAACATTGTGAGCACAAGTCGCATGATGTCACCAAATCAATGTTTCCCTATGAGAGCCGTCTTAACTGGTTTGACACAGTGTCGGACCGAAAAAAAACGTTCCTGTACTACTTTGGTCTGACTTTCGTCCTACTTCAGCCCATTGAATATCATTGAAGTAGGATCAAAGTCGGATCCTTGTTCTAACCATCCGACTTGTGACATCCGACTTGGTGATTACAGCAGCAGTAAAAGGAATTTATCTCACACTGGGATTGTTTTGATTGGTCAAAGGACAAATCACTATCTCAAAGTCGGAGCAAAATCTTATCTTGTTCATTCAAGTCGGATGGAAGTAGGATCAAAGTAGGACCGATGTTGCAGGGCAAAGTAGGATCAAAAGTCTGACCGTTTTTGTGTCGGATAGTGTGAACCCAGCCTTGGGGTGTAATTATAAGTATGCCTGCGTGTGAGAAATAACTTGTTAAATTACAACTTTGTGAAAAAAAACTTTTTTAATTTTCCAAAAAATTGTGACAAAAAAATGACAACTTCCAAAAATTCGCCACGCCTCTTACTAAATACCTTGGGATATCTACTTTTCAAAAAAGGGGTCATTTTAGGGTAATTTGTACTGGAATTTTAGGGCCTCAATAATATTTACATATCATGCAGACTAAATAATATACACTAACTTGGATTATTTTTTACCAATGGAATATGGCTGAATACATTTTAGCTTAAATTTATGAAATAAAGATTATCTATAAAATGTTATAACAGAAACTAAGGAAAAGTTTCTTTTTCAAAATGTTTTGGTCTTTTTCGTTTATATGGCAAAAATAAAAAAATCCAATGATGTTTAAATACCAGCAAAAGAAAGCTCTATTGCCTGACCAATTGCCATTTGAAGAGTGACAGCACTGAAAGCTACAAATTGGCCTGGACTGGAAAGGGGTGAAAATGTCTGGACTTGAGGTGGTTAAGGCCTCTGAACATTTGAATTTTTCCTCTTATTTTTCCTGGCATGAATAATCAATTTAAAAAACATGCCTAAAGCTGCATATTGCGCATGTGTTTAGGTATGTTTAGGCACATGAACATTTGAGATTTTTAAGCGCCCAAGAGTTTTTCTGCTCAAAACTTCCTTTCCTGAATGCACTGGTGATGAGCATTTTTTCAGCCTGTAAACACTCCTCTTCTAATACGCCTGTAAATGATTATGTGTGCATGGACACATAGGCTAATATAGAAGTGCTTTTCAAGGCCCAAAAACCCCCCTGTCAAACGCCTGTAGAAGAGGTGTTTTTTAAGCCCTGCGTGCATGAGCCCTAATTGAAAATGAATAGTTTGGTACTTTTGGTTTAAATAGCTCACACTTTGCAGAAGATAGCCTATCAGCTACTTTCGAAATTGAATGGCGTTGGTTCTTCCAATACTGTTCTGTTCCCAGACACTACAGAGAATTACATAACATAGCTTCACACAAAGATTTATTATTTCATTGTAATATTAATCCAGACACTGACAGACTGGGCAAAATATGTTACTTTGTCTAACTAGTAAATGGCTGCATATCCAAGGGCGCTCTTGTAGGTTGTAGATTCTTTGTAAGATGTGATTTTAAATGAACATGCTGTATACTAATGTTGCCCAGATGTTAAATTACAAAAGAAAAACTATGGCATGTTAAGTTCTGAAGTCAATGACCAGGTTGAGAAAGGACTATGAAAGAGTTAAAGGCAAGGTGACACAGCTGTTCTAAATAAAATATGAGTGGCCCAGGGCTTTTTGGCAGATGCAAGAAAACTAGCTTCCAAAAACGGCTCTTGTTCAAATAACCTTATAAAAGGCACGGAAATAATCGTTTTCATGCACAATGAATTATTGTCTTAGTGGAGACAATACCTTTGTTTAAAAACGATTATTCTCTTGTTTGCCTACTGTGGTCTATTTAATTAAAAGTCAAATGTTTGTTTCCCTCTGAAACCTATATTTCATTATGCATTCAAGCCACTTGGACATGGTTGTAAATTACAAACCAAATCTACAGTGTTTAGCATACTTTGACCCAGGTTATTTGTAACCTTTGCTTGCACAAATCTTATTTTTTTTCTGGCATGTTTAACTATTGTCATATCTATCACCCTTCTCATATGGACACCTTTTAGAACAAAATATTTAGGCAAAAATGCGTGTCATTTTTTGCCATCTGTGTTCCATTGGGGTTCCATGTCTTCACTCCTTGTTGCAAAGACGCAACAGAAAGCAAAAGGAAAATTTTACAAAGTGAGGAAAATCCTCTGGAGAGTTAACTGTCACTGCAGTAAGTGTTCCTATTGGAAGATTTCCCCTCTATTTCTGTTCTAGTGACAAATCAGAATTTTGAATTTTCCCTTTGCAGTATAGATGTGTTCTTTTTTATTTTTTTCTATAAATCTAGTAGACATCCATAAGCCCTTTTTTACTTTATTTCCCATAAGGTATGACACTTATTTACAAGTCTGTTCTTTTACTATGGTTCACCTCTGCCCTGACCTCATGCTGAAAAAGCTAAATAAGGCAGGGAATATACATCTTCATAGGTAAGCCTGCACAGTTATAATGTTTTAAACTGACTATTCAGATTTGCATGAGCCCTATTATAGGGAAAATAGAGCGGGTATGCCTCCCCAGCATGGACACAGACTACAATAAAACTCCAAAGGGTTTCTAACAATTCTCTATTCAAACCTAAATAAATAAATCAAGTTTCCATTTAGATTCACTTTGTTTTAACTCGCTTTTCCTTTATGCAAGCATTTAAAAACAAAATGTACTAATGTGAAGTTTCAATAAATAGTTTACTGCCAGGCACAATTTCAGCAGTTACATAGCACTTTTTTTGTAAAGATTTGTACATCACTTTCTAATGTGATATGATTTATGGCAACCCAATATACATGAATAGTGTAAAGAACTTCACTTGGTTTGTAATGCACCCAAACACATGTGAATGCACTGTGCATTGTGGTGCACTGTTTGGCAAAAATAGTACAGGTACATTTAAAGGATAAGTTCACTTTAAAAAAATAAATAAATAAATGCACATTTTTTGCAGGTAAAAAAATGTGCATTTACTTTTTTTTTTTTTTTTAAGAGCCTGGAAAACATGCACGGCCATGCTATTTTTAAAAAGTGACAGCAGTATGGGGAAGTTCTCCCCGTATTACTGTCACAGGGAGAGAGAGAGAGCAGCAGGGAGCAGCTGCAGCAGTAGGAACACGTTACACCTGAAAATGGGGTGGAACATGTACTGTAACATATTCCCAAAGGTAAACTCATCCTTTAAGCTTGTTATGGGTGTTTTAAAAGTGAATGGGCTGCCTCCACGTAATATGAAAGGTCCGCCTTAGCTGGCCAGTTTGCCCACCCAATCCCCCAAAGTGTAATGTAAACGCATACAGTATTGGTCAATGATGTTACTCAGGATCCCCTGTGCTATGTTTACATAACCACAGCAGCCGAGATGCTACCATTTGCGATGGGAGATGTAAATTCATCACCAGTAATGTCATCAAGTAATGAAAATACTTTCTTTAATCATGAGGGTCGCACAATGTTTCCCTGCCATCTAGCATCCTGGAGTTTATTTACATTTTTACTCTTAACTGCAGACTTTCTAGTAGAAGTGGCTTGGGTGGCTCTAAAGCAGCCTCCTAATTACTTATACATGTACAGTAATACCATATATCCCAGGTTCACTTGTCCCTCCTGGGTGCCCGAGGCCTCCAGTGCTCCAGTGCTTGATCAGCTTCACCAGGGTGCAAAGGTGATGTTAGAGGTCCAATAGACCCCTGATGTCTCCTTAACCATTTTCCACTATATAGCCACTATATTAAAACAGCTGGAAGGGACAAGCATCAATAGGGGAGGGCATATATATAGTGGTATGCTCTGTTATCGCTGTGTCCCTCTGACACAGTGGATTACAGAGCAGGATAGAGGGCCAATTAAATTGGCCCTGTACCATGTGATCACTGTGACTAATCACATCAATGCCTGCAGCCTTTGAATAGTTTCCTTTCACAGCCAATGGCTCTGATAAGAAACCGATTGCTTACTACAGTCATTGTGGCTGTAATAAGCAATCATACTGTCACCAGAGCAAGTGCAGTGTTACTATGGTGATCTTGTAATGCTCTGGCGGTGATTATATATAATGGTTGGCTGCTCTGATATCACTGTATGTAAACACATATGTGGCTTATTAGCAACCTTGTGAAACCAATAAAGTTAAGTTAAAGAAGGAAAATAAAGTTGAAAAAAAAAAACCTTTAATAAAATACATTCAAAAACACTTGAAAAAAAAACCCATGTACACAAAAATGTGCATGCTGGGTGCACATGTGTATCGTATAAAAACAATGATTTTGACAGTAGTTTTAGGTATGGGCATGCACTTTAGAGTGAGAGAATTAATTTTAGGACCATCAATAACTGTTAACTCTATACTGATGAGCTGTAAAGGCTTTTAAAGGAGAAGTACGGCCAAAGCTCGTTTGGCTGTACTTCTCCTATGGATCACAGGAGTGCACTGCCTGCTGATGTCACAGAGTCGGTTGGGCATCATCACGACCATAAAGTCAGGATCCACCCACATGCCTGGACCGGCACCCGACTCAGCCTCTCAGCGAGCCGCTGAGAACCTGAGCCGGCCGCTCCCGCCTACTCCACAGCCCAACGCTCCAGTGAGCAAGGAGGTGGCAGAGCAGAGAGCTGCTGACTGACAGTCAGCAGCTCTCTGTTGGCGGAGCTGTGAGAACCAAGTGATCGGTGGTGTTCGATCGCTTGTTTCTTAGTGTTAGAGATGCCGGGGGACAGATGGAGCATCGGCCCGATGCTGCATCCACCTAGGTAAGTATCAATGTGTAATAACCCTAAACCCATACTTCTCTTTTATTTTATTTTTTTAATATTTTTTTTTATTTAAAGAATATGCAGCAGTTAACATAGTAAGACATAACTGTGTACATAGACTTAACATTTGTTTAGAGACATATGCAAGGTACAATTACAAAAATAAACTAGAAGGCCTCTGTGGGTTTAAGGTAAACTGTAAGATAGAAATCTATTCCCAAGATATCTCAAGGCTTAGTATGTGTAACTGAATCAAAGTCAGGTAAGCTATAGGGTTTGTGTCCTGCTCAGTGCATACCCAGGGATTTTTATTTTTCCTTTGTTTGATAGCATAGAACAGAAGGGAGGTAAAAGAGAGATATGAAATGTGAGAGAAAGAGAGAAAAAAAAGGGGGGGGGGGTCACCGCTGTGGGAGCCAGAAGAGTGTGGGTCAGGTCTAACAGTTTTTTCTTCATAGTGTTTAGGGATGAGTTTGTAGACGACTTGCGTCGTACTCGAACATATGGACCATACACCTTCGTTGCTTGGCGGGGTTGTCAGTATGTTACCGAGCGTTCCCACTTACTATAACTCGTTGAACTCCTGGAATGACGCCGGGAAGCTCTGGTCTGTGTTCTAGTCCACCATGATGACCTTATAGAAAGCGAAGAGACTACTTATGGACGTAATGCAGACTAGGTGCGGACTAAACGTGTTTCGACCCAGTCCACATCTGGACTGGGTGTGAGATGACCGAGGGTGTCGCCAC
>BLSH010009219.1:1791312-1818700 GCA_018402905.1 Glandirana rugosa | reverse complement strand
CCCCGATTATTGAGATTGACATTTTGTAACCTGTAAACAGCCAATAAATGCTAGACATGGAGGTGCATACTAAAATCATGGGCAGCAGTCCATGGAGGTATAACGCTATGGGGAAGGTATCACCGTTCCCTGCGGCAAATTGGAGGGAACTTAATTGTATCTCTGATCTTGGGCAAGGGAAAAATCTTGGGTGGTCCAGAAGAGGTCCTCTGTAACCTGGTGAGTTCTCTGCACCAGGTATGGTGTAGACAGTGAGTGGGCTAAAGTATAAATAAAATTGTGTAACAGATAATGGCGCCCCACCAACAAAAAGATTCTTGTGTGGTACTATGCCTCTGGACAATGAATTAATCAAGGGTTTTGCAACCTACCTTCATTCAGAACAAAAAACGGTTGTACTGAGTTAGAGCAATATATATAAATGTTATAGGTCTACACGGCGCTCACCCACCAAAAAAACTCATAGTATACAGGCATTCCTTAAAAATCAAACACTAATGATAAAACATATGTGTCAAGTAAATCTGCTCAATTAAGTGCACTAACAGTCTGCCAAAATTCTCTGTAAGGGAAGACTCAGAATTAATTGACCACACACATCTGTTATTCTCCCGATGTGTCCAAAATGAATTAATAATAATAATCAATCCACCATAAGTCCATCAATAAGTCCATCCAGATAGCAGATCCTTCAATAGAGGGATGGGAAAAACGTACTGCTACTTGCTGGGGAAGGACACTGTTGCCTCTAAACAAGATGTTCCTCTCTTACAAGGAGACTGCTCATAGAAGGCAAAAAAAGGAAACATTCATTGCACACAATTCCAGGAAACTAATACTGAGACAGAGGCCAGTGAAGGTAAAGCACTCACATGTCCCCGTGCCGACCGACCGGCACTGTCTGTTATCGCATCCGTGCTAATCTGCAGAGATCCGTGCCTAGTACAGCATGCGCTCCACCTTCTGGGAGATGGAAACCGGTCGGTCGGCACGGGGACATGTGAGTGCTTTACCTTCACTGGCCTCTGTCTCAGTATTAGTTTCCTGGAATTGTGCGCAATGAATGTTTCCTTTTTTTGCCTTCTATGAGCGGTCTCCTTGTAAGAGAGGAACATCTTGTTTAGAGGCAACAGTGTCCTTCACCAGCAAGTAGCAGTACGTTTTTCCCATCCCTCTATTGAAGGATCTGCTATCTGGATGGACTTATTGATGGACTTATGGTGGATTGATTATTATTATTAATTAATTTTGGACACAGGAGAATAACAGATGTGTGTGGTCAATTAATTCTTAGTCTTTCCTTACAGAAAATTTTGGCCGACTGTTAGTGCACTTAATTGAGCAGATTTACTTGACACATATGTTTTATCATTAGTGTTTGATTTTTAAGGAATGCCTGTATACTGTGAGTTTTTTTGGTGGGTAAGCGTCGTGTAGACCTATAACATTTATATATAGTGGGCTAAAGTAGGCTCATCAGGTGTCTAAGTATGCAGTGGGGAACTGGCATTGTCATCATAGAAGGTCGAGACAGGATATATCCGTAAGTGGAGACATCCTTAAGTTGCAGCTTGTTGGGAATTGCGTTGTCGGCCTCTTCTAGAGCGGCGATTGGTTTGTTCTCTCTGAGGTGTGCCTCCAAGTGTTCCTGATACTTCTCTTTTAAACCATCACCTTTTAGACAATTTAGGCACCATTGTTTTTTGCTGTTTCCCAAGTGCACACAATTTTGAGGCTTTATTGCTTATTAGCTATTTACTCAACACAACTTCATCTTTTATATTTTGCCAAAAAATCTAGGTATTATATTGTGTTTGTGTGCATTAAAAGTTGAGCATATTTTTTTACTAAAAATATAGTTACAAAAATACCAAACCAAGCCTGGCCAGGTTCACTTATTTTTACTTACCATCACCCCCCAACACACACAACAGTACATACAATATCTCACAAAAGTGAGTACACCCCTCACATTTTTGTAAATATTTTATTATATCTTTTCATGTGACAACACTGAAGAAATGACACTTTACTACAATGTAATGTAGTGAGTGTGCAGATTGTATAACAGTGTAAAATTGCACTCCCCTGTGTCATGTGACTCATTAGTGTTACAAGGTATCAGGTGTGAATGGGGAGCAGGTGTGTTAAATGTGGTGCTATCACTCTCACTCTCTCATACTGGTCACTGGAAGTTTAACATGGCACCTCCTGGCAAAGAACTCTGAGGATCTGAAAAAAAGAATTGTTGCTCTACATAAAGATTGCCTAGGCTATATAAGAAAATTGCCAAGACCCTGAAACTGAGCTGCAGCACGGTGGCCAAGACCATACAGCGGTTTAACAGGACAGGTTTCACTCAGAACAGACCTAGCCATGGTCACCAAAGAAGTTGAGTGCACGTGCTCAGCATCATATCCAGAGGTTGTCTTTGGGAAATAGACGTATGAGTTCTGCCAGCAGCTCTGCAGGGGTTGAAGGGGGGGGTCAGCCTGTCAGTGCTCAGACCATACGCTGCACACTGCATCAAATTTGGTCTGCATGGCTGTCAGCCCTGAAGGAAGACTCTTCTAAAGATGATGCACAAGAGAGCCCACAAACAGTTTGGATTACTGGAACTGGATGAGACCAAGATAAACTTATTTGGTTCAGATGGTGTCAAGCGTGTGGTGGCAACCAGGTGAGGAGTACAAAGACAAGCGTGTCTTACCTACAGGCAAGAATGGTGGTGGAAGTGTCATATTCTGGGGCTGCATGAGTGCTACCGGCACTGGGGAGCTGCAGTTCAATGAGAGAACCATGAATGCCAACTAGTATTGTGACATACTGAAGCAGAGCATGATCCCCTCCCTTCAGAGACTGGGCCGCATGGCAGTATTCCAAAATGATAGCGACCCCAAACACACCTCCAAGATGACCACTGCCTTGCTAAAGAAGCTTAGGGTAGGGTAAAGGTGATGGACTGGCCAAGCATGCCTCCAGACCTAAACCCTATTGAGCATCTTTGAGGCATCCTCAAATGCAAGGTGGAGGAGCGCAAGGTCTCTAACATCTCCCAGCTCAGTGATGTTATCATGGAGGAGTGGAAGAAGACTCCAGTTGCAACCTGTGAAGCTCTGGTGAACTCCATGCCCAAGATTGTTAAGGCAGCGCTGGAAAATAATGGTGACCACACAAAATATTGACACTTTGGCCCCAATTTGGACATTTTCACTTAGGGGTGTACTCACCTTTGATGCCAGTGATTTAGACATTAATGGCTGTGAGTTATTTTGAGGGGACATCAAATTTGCACTGTTATACAAGCTGTACACTCACTACTTTACATTGTAGCAAAGTGTCATTTCTTCAGTGTTGTACATGAAAAGATATAATAAAATGTTTACAAAAATGTGAGGGGTGTGCTTACTATTGTGAGATACTGTTCTTACATTTCTCCACCACTTTTTTCTTTCCTCAAGGCCGAAAAAAATGCACTTTAAGTTCCAAACTTGGCAAAGCTCCTATAGGGCTATAGTGTGAATAATTTCTTTTTGGAACAAGTAATGGCATACTGTATGTGCTTAGAATAGGATGAACCTATAAAGCAAACCTTTGGAACATGACTGGGTTTATGCAAGAATATGAATATTTAGCCCAATACACCATAACTGCAGGTTTACCTTTGGCGGATATAGGTCTCTTGCCTTACATAGCTTTATTTAATTGAGCCTGAAACGTTAAGTAACAGAGATGAAAAAGTGTACCATTCATGATTTTCTAATCCTATAACTTAAAAGCTTTCTGAAAAACAATGCAAAAAAGGGCTTACAAATATTTAAATTTGAAAAAAGACCACATTGATGTTGTCCTTGAACAGTACCATTACAATGGATTTCACACTGACACTCACCTAATTGTTCTGTCCTACTTCTATTTTAAGGCACCCACAATCCCTAGAAGGCAGGTAGTCATGCAGGCCAAACAAACTACCCTCATGCACCTGCCCATTTCTCTAAATCTGAAGCGATGCATCTTTTGATGCGACTCCTCTGCTGTCCAAACTTTCCGTTTCACCAGTATTGATTAGATGTGTGCCGTGGCTTAACAACTGGTCTGCAGACCAATACTCTAAGAAAGCGCTCATTGATCTGCCCTTTCAAGGCGATCATCTGTTTGGGGCTACCCTGGATGACATTATTAAGGGTGTCACAGGGGGGAAGAGTACCTTCCTGCCACAGTCTAAGAAAGGGAAGGGGCCTCGTAAATGTGGGCCTTCTCTCTCAGCCCATAAGAAATTATTTCGAGCTCCTGGGACTGCAGACAAGGGAAACAGATCTTTCAAGTCTTCCTCTGAAAGTTCCAAGCAATCTTAGTCTGGTAAGCCTAGAGCGGACTTTCCCAGTCCTGCAGACAAGACCCCTTCAACCTGAAGGTCTGTCCTCATCCATTACTGGGGTGGGGGGACATCTTCGCTGGTTTGCGGCCTCGTGGACCTCCTTTGTGAGTGTCAAGGGGATCCACGAGATGATTCTTTTGGGGGTACCCAGAAAGTGAGGCAAAGTTTGTCCATTTCGGGTTTTTTAGTATCTGAATCTTCGTGTGCAGATACAATTCCTGCAAAGGTTCGGGTGACATCTGGACTACCTAAGTTCCCCCCATCCCTGTCCAGGGAATAGATTACCTAGGTCTGATTTGTTTTCTGACCAGGGGGGTCCTTCCTCTGGACAAACCTCAGGAACCAGAGGCTACATTTCACCAACTGCTGTAACACAAACAGTTCTCTCTACCTTGCATATAGGTTCTGGGTCCGGTGGTATCCACATTTAAGACAGTTCTGCTTGTATAGACCTACATGCAGCTCCTTCAGCAGGTTCGGCTCCACAAGAGGATACCGAGGTTCGTGGCGAGGTCACGGGTTCTTCTGGTAGACACCGCAGTTGTCCTAGTGCTGCTGCGAGGTCAACACCTTCCTCTTCTTCCACTGTGCCTGTGAAGGATCGAGATCAGAAGTCTTCTGGTCATTCTGGTGGCCGTAAACTTCCCTTGGTGGCTACCTCTCAGAGAGGACCAGTTGTCCCAAGGGCTGAGCTTCAATCCTGCTTTACAGTTCCTAGTTTTAATGGTTTAGTTATTGAAAGCCAGGTACTGAGAGATAGAGATTTGTTGGGATCAGTGATCCCTACTATATTGAAGACGAGGAAGTTGACTTCTAGCAAGATATACCATTGTACGTGGAAAGCGTACATTTCTTGGTGTGAGTCGATTGGCGCTCATCCTCGCTCCTTTTCTATAGCTCAGATCTTGGCCTTTCTTCAATGGGGCGTTGAACAGAAGTTGGCATTGAGTACCATCAAGGGCCAGGTGTCTGTTTTCGCAATCTTCTTTCAGCGAACCCTAGCCACTCACTCTTTGGTTCTTACCTTCATTCAAGGAGTCTGACACATGGCTCCACCTGTACGGTCTCTTTTGTCGCCATGGGATTTGAACTTGGTACTCTCAGTTCTCCAGAAACCTCCATTCAAGAATATTCAGGAGATTCCCTTACCTACGTTGTCCCAGAAGGTGGCTGTTACATCTGCCCATAGGGTGTCGGAGTTGGCAGCATTATCTTGTCGTAATCCCTATTTAGTGGTCCACAGAGATGGTGGTTCTTCATCCCTGTCCATCATTCCTACCTAAAGTGGTCTCGGACTTCTATTTGAATAAGAACATTGTGTTGCCTTCCTTGTGTCCCAAGCTGGCTCATCCTAAGGAATTTGCTTTGCATACCTTGGATGTGGTTTGTGCGATTCAGGTGTATCTGGTAGCCACAGAGTCCTTGCGGATTTCAGACTCGCTTTTTGTATTTACACAAGGACCAAGGAAAAGGCTGCACGCATCTTCAGTTAACATCTCTAGATGGAGCAGGCAGACGGTAACTCAGGCCTATTCTATTAAAGGCTGGGTTCCTCCTTTCCCTGTCATGGCGCATTTTACTTGGGCAATTAGTACTTTTTGGGCCTTCCGTCATCAAGGCGGCCACTTGGTCGTCAGTGCATACTTTCACCAAATTCTACAAAGTAGACATTTTGTCATCTGCTGATGCTTCTTTTGGCCCCAAAGTTTTGCAGGCTGCTGTTTAATAGGGGACTGTTCTCTCTTGAGGGGTGTTTTTCTTTCAATTTTTTTATTTTTTTCAGATGGGGCTCTTGTGACCCGGCTAAGGCTCCTGTGTCCTGGTTAGGGCTCTTATGGTTAGCCTTGGGTTATTATTCCCCACCCCTCATTTTATTTTAGCACTGTTTTTGAACATCCCAATGGGCAAGATTAAAGGAGGTGTCTGTCGATGAACTAAGGAGAAAATGGGATTTTTGTACTCACCGTACATGTTCATTGACAGACACAGCACCCACCCCTCTATGGAGTTTTGATACTTAAATCCCATCTATCTATAATTCTACCCAATGGTCAAGATCAAAGGAGGCACTGTGTCCGTCGATGAACACGGAGAAATTAATTTTATGGTGAATACAAAAATCCAATTTTTTGGCCTGTAAGACATTTCCCATCTCTAGCTAATGTGGGAATACAATAGAGATCCAGCCAATAAGGATATTATAAAGACAACTACAGAAATGGTCTCAGATAAATGTAGAATACCGTTATTTATATAAAGTTATTGATATATAGTTTATATAACGTTCTCAAGCTGCCTGCAGTTATCAGAACTGAAAAAGAGACCTGCTTAAGCACAAAGAAGAAATTTAGATCTGTACTTATATATATTTTTAATTAAGCTTCAAAATAAGTGGTGGTAATAAAAAGAGAGTTAAAATCAGCAGGGGGTAGATTATGCTAACATTTAACTAAAGATGTGCTATTAGAGGGAAAGTATATCGAATAATACCCTATGGGGTTTATTCAGGTCTTCAAATAGCAAAAATTTGTATTAAAGTAAAGTAGCCCACAGCAACCAATCTGATCTGACTTCAAACAAAATGAGATCTGATTGGTTGCTTCAAATTACTTGCAGGTTGAATGTCTCTATTGCTTTTTCTTACTGAATACGTTCTAGCAACATGATGAGGATATATGTGAACATTTGTTTAGACTTCCCTGAAGTTATTTTTTTTCATGACATTCCAAAAAAGCCATAGTTGTTTCAAACTTAGAAGCTGTAATTTACATTTTACATTTATTTACATTCTCTCTTAAAGAGAGTGGATAGTATTGTGATAGTTACACCAGCTATTAATAGAAGATACGAAGAAACAAAATGCATTCTTTAAGTTGAAATTTAAACATTAGGTTGCACAGTGACAGTAGATATGTCTACATAAGGAGTTTACCAGCGCAACAGCAGAGTTTAATTTTAGGCTTATTATCTGAATATAAAGACTATTTGTCTGATATCTACAGTCTCTCCAGGTTCAGACAACAGTAGGGTCTTGTATTGGGTACAAACATCCAATCACTGCCAACACTAACTTTTTGATATAATAATCAGACAAAAAACAGGATTGGCCAGGCTGAAAATTGTAGTTCACTCTTCAGTGGTAGAGGTGCGAGAAGAGCTGGGTGACTTCAGAGGAAATCATAAAAGTCAGTTCTACTTCAGGGCAGATAAACCTGTTTAAAGCGGAGGTCCACCTGGAAAAAAACATTAAAAGCCAGCAGCTGCACATACAGTAGCTGCTGATTTTTAATAATAGGACACTTACCTGTCCAGGAGTCCAGCGATGTCGGATCGGGGCTCGGATGCAGCCATATCCATTGCGGGTAAGGGAACCTGGACGTGTAGCATTACGGCTTCACGCCGGGTACCTTACTGCACATGTGGGAGGCTCCGCTGCGCTCTGCTACTGTATTGGCCAGGCGGGCCAGTAGCAGAGCGAGCAGGGAGGAGGGAGCTGGGCTGCTGACGTCAGCGGCTGCCGGCCTAAGCTCCTGGCTGTGTTGAAAAAGACACCTGTCTAAAGACAGGTGTCCCCCCCCCCCTGAAAGGTGCCATATTTGACACCTTTTGGGGGGAGCAGATACCTGTCTTTGACAGATAACCTGTCCTCACTTTTAGGAGACCGGCCACGGAGAAGTACGTCAGCAGCTTGGTCTCTCCCCTCTCTTCCCTTCAGCCGGCCAGTGAAACAGCGCAGCATGCATCATGCATGCGCAGTAGGGACTGGTCCGTGAAGCCGAAAGGTTGCCTTAATAGCAATGGCTGGGGCAGCCCCCGACCTGCAGATTCGAAGATCTGTGGTGCCGACATAGCTGGACTCCAGGACAGGTAAGCGTCCCAATGTTAAAAGTCAGCAGTATGGGTAGCTGCTGACTTTTAATTCTTAAAGGGGCAGGCAGAACTCCTCTTTAAAGTCTATGGTGATGTTATAAAAAAAAAAAAATAAGCATTTGAACACCACTACAATGGATAATTGACTGTAATGACACATACATAAATATTCAAACTAGGAAACAACTAATTAATACTTCAATAACCATGTCCCTATTTTTATTTTTTAAAAAATTTAAAAGTTACCATGCCATAACAATCCCCATTAAAAACCCCACCCACCACTTCTCCCGAGAAGAGCTCTCTTATATATTATTTCATCTGTGCTCCCAGGACACAAATTGAACAGAAGAAGGGACAAGGGGCCTATGAAAATGGAGAACCATATAAAAGCATATACAGTATTCTTCATGATGCTAGGTATAAATATGTCCACGTAAAAATATCTCCCTCCAAGGACACAAAAAGAAAAGATACAGTGTCAAAACCTATGCCAAAAAATTGTATACAGCTGCAATCAAGCTGATCATAATTTCTAATTAAAGTCCTGCTAATATGGTCTCAAGCAGGGCTTTTTTTCAGCTGGAACTTGGTGGAACTCAGTTCCACCACCTTTGGCTCAGGCCCTCTGCTCTCTGCTCACCTGTACCTTTTGTCTTTTGTAAACACAGAAGTCCGGCTTCTGTGTTTGCAGGTGACAGCTTGTCTAACAACGGTTCCCACAGATCTAAATCCTGAGTGGCTCCAACTGAGTGTAGGATGGGGACAAGGAAGATGCAGGTGCCCAGGGTGCAGTGTAGATGCCTACACTCCCACTAGATGATCTCTGCAAGGGAGGCAGAGCCAACTACAGTGTGCATGTAGGTACTAGAGCCAAATGGTGCTTCAGCTTAATAAAACAGCCAAATTAAGACAGGTAGGAAGATGGTGGAGCTTTCAAGGAGGTGGGGAGAAGATGAGGGGCAGTGGAGGGGGGTTGCATGCAGAGTTCAAAGCTGAAGAGCATTGAAAGTGAGATGTCGATGTTGGGTGTGGGGGTGGGGGGTTTGGAGGGTTGTGGTTGAGTTCCTGTACCTATTTTCTGAGAAAAAAAGCCCTGGTCTTAAGTATTAGGCTCTTTCCAAAAGTGCAAAAGCATAGTTTAGTAATCCATAGCTACAATCAGAGATAATTTATAGCGTTCTTCAAAATTACATTTGCTTAGCTCATAATGGTTATGTTATTTTACAATTATGCTTTGTATTTTTTGCAGTGTTTACTGAGAGAGCCTGTAGGTATAGGGCTCTCTGAGTCTAGGAAAATAACTACAGAGTGTTATTTGCAACCTGGCAGCTCTCAGAAGTTTTCCAGGTCTTTCACATGCTGATTTGCAAAATATGGGCTCATCTCTCTGCTCCAGCAATCTGCTCTGCTACCTTTTTATTATACTTACCTAAAGTTTAGGGGTTTCTAATTTATATAAAACAGAGGGGCAGCAATACACACAAAGATTGTCAAAGTCTAGTGATGAAGCAGTCCTGATTATTTTATTTACATATTCTGTTACTAGAGTAGTTCATGCTGTCACTAGAGTTGTGTCATTATGGAGATTTCACTGTGGAGTGCTGTAATGGATTTAATTATGTGTTTCTTTTACATCTGCTGCACTTAACATCTAACATTCAGAGATTAGAAAGGATAATTATTAGTGAATAAAACAACCTGCAGACTTCAGTAGCTATTTCTTGAATAGTTGAAGGAAAAAGTTAAACACACTACTAAATTCATTTCTTTTTATTCTGAAAAGAACAATGCATATAAGATGTGGCGGTAAAAAAAAAGTGGGGGGCAGTTGCATAGCAGGAGGGTAGTACAGTTTGCCTTAATAATGATCTACCCATGCACAAAACCATTTGTAGAATAATAAGGATAAAAGCAAGTTACATGCCCTTCTTATTGTCGTGCATGGTGTACTTTTAGTTCATGCCTTGCTGGCAGCAACCAGTTGGGTTGTGAACCTGTCTTTATGATAGCAATTGTAGAAGAAGGGTCCCCACCAACACACAAACCCACAATTGTTTTGCAATGTGCCTCAATACTTTGTATTCATCTTGTAAATTGCGCTAATTTACCAGGCCAAAAGGCATCTTCACCCCAAATTTGTGGATACAGAAAATTAGAAAGGGGAGGGGATTTTTATGGTGCCACAAAATATTCAAGACCAAAAATTGTATAAAAATAGAACACTTTATTATTTAGAATACATTAAAATTAGGGAGAGTATCATAGTTATTCCAATGATCATTGACACATGCATTTTTTACCACATATGGAGCATATAAATACAAGAGAACTTGATAGAATGGCTGTTCTACAAGTTTCGCGATTTGCTTCCTCAGGAACAATGAGGCATTTATAAATTCTGAACATAAAAAACAGAAAACAATACATATAAACATACATAGGACACATGAAAGTACACCAAGTATGTTAAATTATGTCAAAAATCATCAAAACTGTTCAAATTTGTCTACAAACATTATGTATTATCAACATTTTATATCATTGCTGCCATATTTGAAATGTGGGTACTGATGAACATCAGAACTCACCTATTGAAAATAATGGTAAAAAATATTGTGATTTTGCTAAATCTTAAGGAGGTAAGGGTGTCCAATGGTAGGAAGGCCCGCCAAGGGTCCCCAGATGGAGGCTGCAGAGTGAACCCCGGATCACTAGTGAGTATATACTCAATATACCGTCATATTGGTCCCTCTGAGTGTCCTAAATCTGTCACTCTAAATAAAAACAAATGAATATAAATAAAAATATGCACGGACAAATTGATGGATGCAGTGCAGAGATGAAAGGAAAGAAAGGCAAGAGCATATGGGCATGGTTGGTATATTTACAATGATATAAACACCTACACATAGATGAGATTTATTAGTGTTATGGGACACAACCTACCCTGAATTCCACAAGTGAAACTCCAATTAACACTCCAGAGAAAAAAAAAGATATCTATGGAAACACGGTCAGCCAAACTGAATGTTCCGTCAAAAAAAAAAATGTTCACTAGAAAATAAATGAAGCATATGGAAGGAAGGCAAAGACTGCCACTACCAGGAAAAGACAAACACTCAGCAGGTTCAAATGCTGCAGCAATGGTGACCCACAGGGACTAGTAATGCTCTTACCTTTCACCACTCTGCACAGTCTCCAGCGTTATCCCACTCAGATGGGTGCCATGAGCAATCTGCTCACAGACACCATTATATGGGATCACTCCAATCAGCCAGCATCTGACACAGCTGGCAGATTGCGGACGTATTGAGTGCTATTGCGCATGCGCGGGTACCGCTAACATATGCCGACGTCACACGCGCACATTCGTTGACGTCACACACATGTGCACGCGCCCAGAATCACAAACTGCCATCTTAGAAAATCCTCCAGGAGGTGGAAATCCTCCCAGAAGAATGGGCAAACAGCAAATTGAGGGGGAGGGGAGACAACTTGTCTCCTGAGTTTATACAAATGGACCAAGATGGAATTCATTCCCCACCTTCTGATCTCCCAGTTAGGTACGAAAGCCAATAAAGCAGGGAGGTCACGGGAGCATTACCCACTGGCTGGAAATGGAAGGGCATTCCAAAGGAGCCGATTGATGGTAAGCCCAAGATGTAAAAAATGAGGGAGGAGGAGGAAACCCAAACCAGGCAGGGGGAGGGACAAGGAAAGGAGGCCCCACCCAGGTGAGGTGCTAAGGAAGAAAGTATGTGGGCATATGCAGCAGCAAAAAGGGGGGGCTCTCCAAAAGGAAAGGAGAAAATGCTGGAGACACACCCAAACTAACCCATAGGGAGAACACCCCCACCTGTCCATACAGACTCCTATTAAAGAAAACCCAAGACAAGTCACCCACCACAGTTAACCCTTTGACCTCCAAATGAAAGATAGAAATAAAAACTTTTAAGAAAAAGACTGGCATTCCTAAGGAGCAATGACATAGCTATTATAAATTACCATACATATATAAATAAAATGAACCCCAATGAGATTGAAGGATTTACCAGAAGAGGAAGATGGAGAATGGGGGTTAACAAGGAAATGATATAACACTAAATGTGAAGGGAACCTTACATATACAAAGGAGTACCTGATCTTGCCAAAAAAATAATTAGAGAGGATAGTTGGTAACAGATAATTGATAAATCCATTTAGCTTCATTTTGTAGAAGTTTGTTATCAATATCGCCACCTCTTTCATGAGAAGGAACATGATCTAAAGCCACAAAGTGGATCCTGGACAGATCAAACCCATGACGGAGACCGCTGTGCCTGCTAATTGAGGTTTCCATTTTTTTTCTTGCTGATCAGTGAAATGTGATCTCTGATCCGATGAAAAAAGGGTCTTTTTGTTTTACTCTGTATTCATCCATTTCAGTATTGTTCTTTAACAGTGCTCTTAAATGAGAAGGCCGCAGGTCAGCCTGAATTTGTGGGAGGAGTCAGGCTGCATATAAACGTGTGCCCCCCTCTCCTCAAGGCTGTCAATGTTCTTCTCGTGGATTGTTGACGTTTCTCTCATCACGTGACATTTCCGGGGCGCCCGTTCAACGTCATTTGCGGTTTCGGTTCCTGGCTAGGAGGACGTGTAGCTGCCGCAGGGATCGCTCTTCCCGCTCGTCTGGGCTCTCAGGTATCAATCGGGGGGGGGGGGGATTACGGGCAGGGGAAGGCTGTCGGCTTCCACACCAGACCGGTCACAGTACAGCATCACAGGTATTGATCGGGGGGTGCAGGCGGGGGAAGGCCGCTGGCTTCCACATCAGGCCAGTCACAGTACTGCATTGCTTGTTTCAGCGGAGGCACAGGTAACAATGGGGGGGGGGGGGGTACAAGCAGGGGAACACCGCCACTGCTGCATTTTTATGAGGAGGTGCGGCACTTACACAGAGTACACAGAGGCATGGTTGCTTGCCACAGCATGAGTTCATACAGCAGCTCCACTCAATACCCAGTAGATTCTCTTGGTGATCATGGACAGGGGATGTAACTGCCAACATGGTTGGGGGTCAGCTACAGGTTCATCGGGAGGTGGGGGGGTGAGTGCATGGGCTTGGGTAGGTAGATCAGGGGAGAGTGTCCGTTAGTCAGCATGAGGCCAAGCCCCCCTCTCTTCCTGGTGGTCACTGCCACCACTTGGACAGGGAGGGTCATCTTACTGGGCATGTTTCCTCTGTTGTAGTGTTGCTAGGGGGATGTAGAGGGTACACCAGGCAAGCTGGCAGGGGTCGTCAGAGGTATTTTGTGGGGATAGGCATGCGGATGCATTGTGGTCGCAGCAGTGATGGGGCACTGTTGTACCTCGGTCAGTCAAGAGGTGGTTAGCAACAGCTGTAGTATTTACAGGTGAGGTATCTTGCAATCGTTGCAAACACAATTCAGACACATTCACTTCTTGCAGTCGTTGCAAGCACTTACGTACACACTTCATCTTGCAATCGTTGCAAGCACTTATGAACACACTTCATCTTGCAAGCGTTGCAAGCACTTATGAACACACTTCATCTTGCAATCGTTGCAAGCACTTACGAACACACTTCATCTTGCAATCGTTGCAAGCACTTATGAATACACTTCATCTTGCAATTGTTGCAAGTACTTACGAACACACTTCATCTTGCAACCGTTGCAAGCACTTATGAACACACTTCATCTTGCAATCGTTGCAAGCACTTAGGAATACACTTCCTCTTGCAAATGTTGCAAGCACTCACAAACGCATTTTTTTATCTGGCAATCACTGTAAGGGTAGACCAGTAGCAGGGGCGTGGGGTGGTTGCAAACAGATTGAGATGAGCATTTTCTAATTGACTTGTGCCGTAGCAAGTCTCCTCATCCGTTTTCTCATACATTATTCATGTATGATGATATTTGATTACACATATCGGTGCCTGACACGTTTTCAGGTCTATTAGGCCAAGATATAGGCTGTCAATAAGCCAGAGATTGGCAGTTTAGAAAAAAGTCTGAGCTTGTATTTTCTAGAACAGCCACCAGATGGTGCTGGAGGTAAAGCCCCTATAGAATCTCCTTCTGATGATGGCTTGTGTTCCTGCCCAGGGTCCGCTGTGTGCGGGCTTGTGAGCTGCCCCCGGGTCCAGTACATGCAAGCACAAAGAGATCCAAGTGATTACAACGCAGAGTGCCACAACAAATAGTATCCTTTACTCACTGTTGTAGTCTTGTAGGTAGAAAAGTCAGACATCAGTTCGGGAAAGCCCGCAGATGGCGTCCTACCGCTTACTCAGCCTGGAGATCGTGGGTGCGTGGTGACGTAATTAGCCCCGACTTACGCGTTTCTTCATCGGCAGGAACACAAGCCGCCATCAGAAGGAGATTCTATAGAGGCTTTACTTCCAACCCCATCTGGTGGCTAGAAGTAAAATTACCAGCTCAGACTTTTTTCTAAACTGCCAATCTCTGGCTTATTGACTATATGTTGACTATATATGTCTATATCTTGGCAGGTCATATAATAGATTACCAGTGGTTAAACCTTGCCACTTGCACTAAATATATTAGCACCTTACATCTAGGTATCTCATTGGAACATAACTGTTTTTATTAATTTGCTACGATTACCAGTCTCTTTATTTACAATTTGGGTTATATATATTTTTTATCTTGGTGTTTTGCATGGTATTTTGGCAACACTATTGTAGAAGGTTATATTATTATTGTACTACACATTGCACTTTTGGAGGCAGACACTGCCCATTGCACTTATACTTTGGAAGGATACACTGCACCTTACAACTGGTCTACTGCACTTACACTTCTGGCATTTTATACTGCACATTGCACTTTATTACTTTGATCACCATTTTATTATAAAATTGTGCACA
The DNA here is from genome assembly GCA_018402905.1 of Glandirana rugosa. NCBI lineage: Eukaryota > Metazoa > Chordata > Amphibia > Anura > Ranidae > Glandirana > Glandirana rugosa. Next base: position 1,803,557 of record BLSH010009219.1, on the reverse strand, counting down.
TTCTACATTCCCAGACCTCACTAGCAGCGCCACACCCACCTCTGCGTTTTCCTTTCTTCTATATCAGCACCAGTTTGTCAGATGTAAGGTGGGGGCAGCAGCTTCCCTTGACATACCTTCCCATAGCGTAGCAACACCCTGTATTTATTAACTTGGTTTTTACAAGGGGTTTTTAATACAGGTTTTATTTCTTTGCCAATAGACACTTTTGAATGTCAAAATCTCAGGTCAGCAGATGCTGACTTGGAGGCAGTAGACTTGTTGTTGCAGTCAGAGCTGGGAAGGGTTTTCTCATAGGGCCGTTTTCTACATTCCCATTTCAGAACTGGAGGGTTAATTCCATAGGTTTGGTAAAAGGGAAATTCTCCGGCAAGTTGCATTTGATTTTTGATCTATCAGCCCCTCGTGGTTATCACATACCAAGCCTGAACTGGTTGATCCCATTAGAAATTTTCACTTAAATAAGCATCCATTGATCAGGCGATACAATGCAGTATCAGGATGGGGAGGGCGCCTGGTTGTCGAAAGCAGATATAGCTGACGCTTTCAAGCTGCTTCCAATCTTGCCATCACTTTGGCAGTGGCATGGCATTAAATGGAGGGGGCTATACTATTTTTCTACCAAATTAACTTTTGGTTCTTAAAGTAGATCTTGGCTTTTTGATACATTTGTGCAGGCACTCAGCTGTATACTCACTCACCTAGTCCATTACCATGAAGTTGTTCATTATTTGGATAATTTCCTCCTCATAGAAGATTCTAGACAGGCTGCCACTGATCTACAGAAACTAACATCTGTTTTCTCAGCTCTGAACGTGCCCCTGGCAAGGAACAAGATGGAAGGCCCGTGACATCTCTCACTTTTTTTTGTAGGTATTACCCTGGATACTCAGACAGACTTGGAAGGATCAGAGAGTGCATACATGCTTTCACGATCTCACAAGCAGGTTCCAGGGTAGAGTTGCAGTCCTTGCTCGGCATGCTGAACTTTGCCATGAGGATCAATCCTCAGGGGAGATCCTTCATTTCCCGCTTGTTGGCCTGGTTACTCTCAGGCCCTGACTTTGATTCTCGGATCAAGTTGGATGCCATGACTATCTGATTTCGGTTGTGGGATTAGTTCCTTCAAAAATTGGAATGGGATTGCAATGTTCATCCCTGCAGGATCAAGTTTTCCTCCTCAAATCTGGACTGATGTAGCAGCCTCTAAGGGCTACACGGCCATTTTTTGGCTCTCATTGGGTAGCTGGGCCTTGGCTGGACATGATCATACCGAGATTTGAAGAGTCGTCAGCATTGTTTGACGTATACCCCATTGTGGTGGCAGCAGAGGTGTGGGGTCAATACTGGGTTGGGGAAACATAATATTTTTCCAGCCAATCAAGCAGTCTCAGAGATTGGGAACAAAGGCTGATCCAGATCTTTGTTGACTATGTCTTTATACGTAGGTGGACTTGGCTGTCTCTTCAGTTCTGTTTCCACATACAGTGCAGATTCCTCAGTGGTGCAGAAAACACAGCGGCTGATGCATTTTCTAGGTTTAACTTCCTGCTGTCCTTCCACCAGGTTCCCAATGCCAACGCCTGGGCAACACCATCCCCGGATTTCACAACACTTCTGATGGACTAGATACCCACTGGGCAGATGCAGCCCTTTTGATTAACAGTTCTCTCTCTGTTAACACCAGGAAGGCTATGACGTGGCCTGGAGAGTTTTCCAGGCTTTCCAGAAGCAGTATTCTAGGAGGGATAGTCACGACATCTGATTTCTACTTTCATTTGTGGCGTTCTGTCCCTCTCAACTAAAGTTATCCTACAGCACCATCAAGACATATGTGGCAGGGGTACAACATTTTTTGTCCTTACAGGATCCCAGTAGGCCATCCATCTTTGCTGCTCATTCTATGAAGGCCATGCTTAAGGGAATTCAGGAAGCAGCTCACTTGCCACGGCTAGCAGACTGCCTTTTATGGGCCAAATCTTCCGGGGTATGTTGGATATGCTCAGTAGGTCTCCCTTTGGGCAATTACGTAGTGTGGTGCTTAAAGCAGCAATATATTTGGCATTCCATGGTTTTCTCAGACCAAGTGAGTTTACTTGTTCTGGGACGAATTCCTGCATTCTTACGATTAATCAGTTGGTTAGGCACTCAGATTACTTCCAGCTGCACTTAGACACATGCAAAACGCAGAAAATAGGAACCGGTACGATTATCAGATTGTTTAAAACTGGGAATAGTTGGTGCCTGGTCACAGTCTTAGATTAACACATATTGATGCTAGCGGACAGATCCAGAGATAGTCCGCTATTGCCTTTCCCTAGTACCCCTCTGTCCATGTCACTGTTTGTGTAACATAGCCGCACTCTGCTATCAAACCTTGGGTTAAATCCTAAGGCATATTCAGGACTTTCTTCCTGGATAGGTGCGGCCTCTCGTCAAGGAGTGCCGAGTCATGTTATTAAAAAATTAGGGAGCTGGAATTCGTCTTGTTTTACTAGATACATCCAGATCCCCAAGTGGAGTCTCGAGCATTTATGCATTTAGTGGATAATGTTACAATGTTGGAGCAAACATATCCGTTAATGAAACTCATCCTACTGTCTTATTTTTGCCCCCTTTTAGGCGTACCGACCACGTGATTATGGCACACTTCAGGTCACTTACTCGTCCGCAGGTCAGCCTGAATTTGTGGCAGGAGTCGGGCTGCATATAAGCCTGCCCCCCTCTCCTCAAGGCTGTCAATGTTCTTCTCGTGCCCCACCCACCTTTCCCCTTTTTTTATTTTTCATTATATTATTTATTCATATCTGGGTATGCCCCCTTTAGGCATACCGACCACGTGATTATGGCACACTTCAGGTCACTTACTTGTCCCCTTTGGTATTTTCCTTCATACGATTAATGGAGCCTCCGAGTACAAGTCATAAAATGTCATATCATAAGTCACCATGGTGAGTAAACAAATACATTTTCATTTGAATTATAAAAAATACATAAAAATTGCCAAGTACTTGTATAGATCCCACACATGAATAATGTCCTCTGTGAGTATAGGAAAGGTTCCTCTCCACCCGCATGCAGACACACCCGCATGCAGACACACAATGCACTCACCAGCCTTTTATTATAGGGAGTCAAATTGCACATATGGGAAAATCCAAGATGTCATACATGAGGTCACAGGAATGAATTCAAACCGCTACTGTCATCCATTCAGTATATATATAGATAGCGTATTTAAAACTCCAGTGTTGCCATATAGAGAGGACGAGGAAAGCATACTCTCATGGTGCAGTTATTCGAACCATTTATTTAAAAAAATGTTGTATTGCACTTACATCAAAGAAGACATGGATCAGCATGTATTGTATAGGAATCGCAGGTTAGCGCTTCACCTGCATTCCAGCTGACCGAATATAACATATCTCAAACACTATCCAACTCTGTTTCTGTAGCCTATGTCTGACGTCTTCAGGGGTAACCCCTGCAGACATTAGACATAGGCTGACAAAATGGATACAATACTGAATGGATGACAGCAGCGATTTGGATGCATTCCTGTGACCTCATGTATGACATCTTGGATTTTCCCATATGTGCAATTTGACTCCCTGTAATAGGTGTCAATTAAATCTGGTGAATGCATTGTGTGTCTGCATGCAGGTGGAGAGAAACCTTTCCTATACTCACTGAGGATGCTTATTCACGTGTGGGATCTATACAAGGACTTCACAATTTTTATAATTCAAATAAAGATTTTTATTTGTTTAACCACTAATGGTGACTTATGATATATCATTTTATGATATAAGAGCGCAGTTCCTCTGTTTCTTTTTCACATTATAGGTGGTTTTTACACTTTACAACACGCAGCTCTTTATTGTAGTTTAGTTGTTTTTTGGTCATTGATTTGCACGGGTTTGGAACCTTTGGTTCCTATATTTTCTTTCTTTAGCCTAAGTACTGTTTGCCCAGGTTTACTTTCACTTCTTTTGTTGCCTTAACTACGTATTAGTGTAGTTCTAATCCCTATGTTGTTTTTTTAGCCAGTCACAGATGATTAGAATCTCAACTGGTTCAGCAGGGAACAAGATTCGATCCATGTATGGGCAGGCTGATTGCACCCAAGTCGATCCAACCATGTCGGATTTTTAACATGCGATTATTGCCAGCGACTATAGTCATACTACTATGGTAACATTGTATTGCTCTGATCACAGTATGTAAAAATTAAATTTTTTTTTTTTTTTTTACATACTGTCACCAGTCAGTGTCCCTGGTCACTGCCACACCAGTTATATGATGACACTGTACTGCACTAATGACAGTATGCAAAAAAAAATGTTTTTCTTAATTTTCCATAAAATTGGGACAAAAAAATGATGCTTCTTACTAAATACCTCAGACTGTTTACTTTCCAAAATAGGTAATTTGGGGGATGTTTGTACTGTCCTGGCGTTTTTGGGTTTTAAGAAATGAGATAGGCCTTCAGTACATCAGGATTGATCGATTGTTAGCTATAAAACTTTCCTACAGACTAAATATTATACACTTATTTGGATTATTTTCACCAAAGAAATGTGGCAGAATACATATTATTTGCAAAATTGTATAACATAAAAAAAGAAAAACACCTTTTTTTCAAACTTGTTGGCCTTTTTTTGTTTAGCAAAAATAAATTAAAAAAAAAAACAGCTCTGTTTGAAATGATAAACATTTCATATGCGTACAGTGTTGCATGCAAATGTCAGTATAGGTGCAACAACGCTGACAGCTGAAAATTGTCCTGGGCACGAAGGAGGTAAAAGTGCCCAATATTGAAGTCGATAAACCATGTGGATTGAAAGGCTAAATGCCACTGTTCCTCCTGGACTAAACTAAATGGTCACATATAAACCATTTTTATAAAGATTACTGGTTTTCAGACAGTGATTTCTTTAACTGGTTGGTGGATATTGGGAGGCTTTGGCCTCTTGGGGCATAAAAATGGGCATTTTTATGCCATGATTCTTCTGTATAGGGTAAAATGGCGTGTTAGTACCATACAATGCAGCCAGTCTAGTAGGAGCTGTATTTATCTGGTCAACGCTGCTTGGGAAGCTTGCTGAGCTGCATCACCCTGAAGGTTTTTTTGTGGAGTGCCTCCCTTATTGGATTTGTGATATGTTTAATAAACAATGGGACAATATTATGTGGTCTGTCTGCCTTCCATATTCTTTCTTCCTCTTTTTTTTTGTGTTTTCTAAGATCAGCCGTCCTGCGTCTCATTTGCTTGAATGAGGTTCTTTTCTCTGGCTTTCAGTGCACAATCTTAGAGCGGTAAACCTGCATTTCTGGCCATCTATAAGACAAGGCTCAATACACATACATACAGTGCATGGTTAGTTTTTTCTACTCAACAGAGGGATCCTTTTGAAGTCTCTATAATTTTTTTTTTTTTCAGTATGTACTCATTTGTATTTTGGCAGATGACTAGTTTGAGCTGTTTTGCTTCTCTATCTATTATAGTTTTACCTATGTTTATGTTACTTAGCTTCAAGAGGGTGCAGCCTCTTTCTCTTCCACCTTGATTATATTTGTACATCTAGGAAAATGTCTCCCTTTTTTGCCACCTGTTTCTTCTCCTGTTATTATCTGTTTGTAATAAAAGTGAGCAGGTGGATCGTTTTGCATATAGCTGAAGTTGCTTGAGGACTTAAAGTGGTTGTATACTCTCCTATCGTTTTCAGCTAAGGAAGCTGACATCTGAGCCTCTGTTTCATCTGCAACTGCCATGATGCTGCACATGTGATCCATTATGACACCACCCATTGGATGGTTTGCTAGTTTGGTTGAGAGCAAAATCAAGAAGACAGCTAGCATTTCCGGCATGCCCGGAATATTAACTCTTTTTTGACACTATCAAATCGATGGGTAGACAACCGCTTTAACAATTTAATGGAGAATTAGCCATAATAGGAGGTTTTTTTATTGTTTGTTTGATCATTTCCCCTTTCCTCTATCTTTCTTATCTATAAGGATGGTTGACAAATTTGTAATTGGGGATTCAGCTTTTCCTCTGTAGATATTGTACATGCTCCCACGCTCGGCTCAGTCACAATGCCGTAACTTGCGTGTGTTTACACTCATGTCTCTTTCGTACATTAGGATCTCCACAATATTGGACTCGTTTTGGATGTTGTTTATATATACATAGCCCCAATGGGTAATATTACTGTGAATCTGTATATTAATATTTTTTTTTCACCTAGAACTAGTATTGATGCAGACCCTCCTCTCCTCCTGAGGAAGCAGATAGTATCCGAGAAACATGTTGAGGATATAAGAGACCGCAAGAGATCCCCCATTTTACTGTTCACATATTTTGGGAAATATGGTTTACTTTATATATTTACTTGTTTATATATATATTGGGGGCTCTTCTTGCTTCAATAGTGAGGCATATCTTTTTAACCACTTGCAGCCGGGCGATGTACCCATGCTTTTACAAACGGCGGGAGGGGGTCCTTATCTATAGGGATCATACGTAAACGGCGATTGCATCACACATGTGAGGTATCATCACGAATGTCAGATCGAGATAAAAAATTCTAGCCCCAGACCTCCTGTGTAAATCGAACCTGTAAATGCTTTTAAGCGGCTTCTATGGATAATATATTGTATGTAGTTTGTTGCCATTCCCCAGACATGTGCAATTTTAACCGCTTCCACACCGCGCACAGTATATTTATTGCGGCGTTGTGGATGCATCCCGCGAATCGCTGTAAATAGGCGGCGATTCACGCATTCGCAGCTAGGGGGTGAGTACGCGCCGCCGCGCCCTTGTGCCCGACACACTCCGGAAGAGTGTGCCCACGGCTTGAGCGGAACCGATGTCCGCCGGTGAGCCGCAATGAGCTGCCAGAGCCAAAGAGTGGGGAACCGCCGATGTAAACACGGCAGTTCACGCTCTGTCATTGGGGACATAAGAGATCTACTGATCCCTTTCACTGGGATCAGTTAGATCTCTTATGCCCATTGTAGCTCAGCCCCCCACAGTTAGAACACACCTAGGGAACACAGTTAACCCCTACATCGCCCCCTGCAGGTTAACCCCTTCACTGCCAATGGCATTTATACAGTAATCAGTGGACATTTACATTTCTGATCGCTGTATAAATGTTATTGGTCCCAAAAAAGTGTCAAAAATGTCCGACATGTCCGCCCCAATATCGCAGTACTGCTAAAAATCGCAGATCGCCGCCATTACTAGTAAAAAAAATAAAACAAAAATTAAAAACCCCAGAAATTAATTCTCATCATCCGTAAACGCGGCAACTTTTGCACAAACCAATCAATAAACGCCGATTGCAATTTTTTTTACCAAAAATATGAGGAAGAATATAAATCGGCCAAAACCGATGAAAAATATATTTTTTTTGGATTTGAATTTTAGCAAAAAGTAAGAAATATTGTTTTTTTTTTGCAAAATTGTCGCTCTTTCTTTGTTTATAGCCGCGATCAGAAATGACGCAGCGTTGATCAAATACCACCAAAAGAAAGCTCTATTTGTTCGGAAAAAAAAGGATGCAAATTTCGCTTGGGTACAGTGTTGCATGATCGCGCAATTGTCAGTTAAACGATGCAGTGCTGAATCGCAAAAAGTGCTCTGGTCCCAACCTGGGAAATCCTTCCGGGGCTGAAGTGGTTAAAGCATTATATGTTTGGTATCTATTTATTTGGCGTATCAGCATCTTTTATATTTTACCAAACAGTTGGGTATTATATTGTGTTTTTGTGCATTAAAATACATCAAAGTGTATTTTTTCCCCAAAAATTTCATTTGGAAAACCGCTGCGCAAATACTGTGTGACATAAAAAATTGCCACACCCACCATTTTATTCTTTAGGGCCTCTGCTTTAACCACTTGCCGACCAGCCGCCGTCGTTTGATGGCGGCGGGTTGGCTCTATTGTGCCGTAGCTGTACGGCGGCGCTTTAAGAGACTGTAGGGGGCGTGCATGCAATGTCCACCAGCCAGGTCTTCAGGTGGTTAAACTTTATGTATATTAAAGTTTTGTTTTGTTTTAATGAAAAGTGTTATCGTAATAAAGTTGTGCAAATTTTATAATTTTTGATTTGCAAAGTTCATGGGGTACCGGTAAAGTCTGTATTAGGGATGTTCACGATGGAAAAATGTTTGTTTAGTTTCAGCTTCATTCGCTAAGTAAATAATTTCTTTTTGTCATATTCCTTATATCAGATGTTTTGTTTTTAGAACATTTTCGTTATTTTGGGAGAGTATATATTTGTTCCAAATCAATTCGTATTTTCTGAAGTTTTGTTATTTAGGAATATATAATATATTCGTTAACGTGTTAATTATTTCAGATGAATACTCTGAGTAATCCTTGCTAATCCAACCCACAAAGAAAAATAGGATTGAATGGAGTCGCGTGCATCCAAAAGTAACAGATGAAATTAAATTAATTTCGGATTCATTCATTATGTTATAATTCAGAGATTCTAATTGATCCACCTACATCCAACCCAAATACAATAAGTAGGAATCATCTTATTTTACTTGTATATCTTACTGTATTTATTGCAATATGTTTCCATTTTATATGATTTAGTGCATTTTTTATAATAATGAAAGATGGTAGTGCAAAAAGAATTGGCTGGTTATCCAAAAGTCAAAGACTTACATGCCATTCTCATCCTACTAAAATGAATGAAAACAAATTAATACATATTAATTCGTTATGTTATTAATTTGAATTTCCCCATTGCCATCTGACTTTGTTGAGCTGTGCACATACGAATTAAATGAATGGTCTCTCAAGTTCAACCCCAATACAAAAAGAATCTTATTAGAATATTCACTTTATGCTCACTAGAATAAAAATGAATTGATCCAAAATCAATTTGGATCATTCATTATATTGTCACGTTATTTTTGATGCTTAAATCATTAACAAAAGGCCCAAACTATCACATCATGCCATTCAATTGAAAAAAAGGAATACAAATGAATTTGGTGTTTTCATTATGCTTTATTTTGCATTAGTTGAAATTCGTTACTATTGTGATTTGAGGATTCGGATTGTTATGAATTCTGTATATAGCCCTACAGAACAGACAGTGCACAGTCCACATTTGCCACTTAATTGCAGACATGAAACAAGAGAAAAGACATAGAGTTTAACCATAGAGCGGCTACAAACTTGTAAACACTGCCTTCTACTGGTTGTTGTAGTTTTTGCACAAAATACACGTATTCCAACACTGGTAAATCCGAATCTCCGAATCACGTAAAGTGCACCTGAATTTCGATTTGTAACAAAATAAATAGCACATGTCTAGTCTAGTTTCTTCATATTAAGTCCTCTATGGAGATGTGGTATCCCTGTTTTGCTTTTTGATCTGGCACTGGCCCAATATACTGTGAAAAACTTCTTGTTCCGCAAGAATGCATGCCTAGACATTTCTCTGTGTTGGATCACAAACGTGTGCTAATTTTTTTAAACAGATCTCTTCCAGCATAGTAAGATCTGATAAATGATTGTACCTGCACCAGCAGTAGACAGAGAAAGCCACGGATTATAGTGTATATAGTTTCTTCACAGGAAGTGTCAGTTCTCAGACTACAAACAGAGGTCATTCATTACCCTGTGCAGTGCCATGCTGCATGTCTCAGGTTTCAAACAAACACACATTTCTGACACAGGAATGTGTTGATTTACTCTACTATAGACTATAGGGTACAGGTTAGCAAATTGCACCAATAAACTACATGGACAATGCACATTTTATACAGGTGAAAAACACAAGGTGTAGATACAGAGGCTTATAATGACTTTAACCTGTATATCTAAGAATATTTAAAGCAGAGAATAGTTTCCTTTATTTAAGATTAAATGTTTCAAAGCTTAACTCCAGGAATCACATGAAAAACATACTTAAACATACCTGTAGTGGGATCACCTTTAACCCTGGCACTGAAAGGATCAAAAGCTAATTTGGTCTAGGAGTAGAGGAATAAGGTGTAACGCTTATTTCATTCTTTGCTCTGGGACTCTATATGTGACCGGTCCCTTGAAGCCTGTTCTCTAAAGTGCTCCGGATGGCAAGATAGCAGTCGTATACAAGAGTTATCAAGGCTTATGGCCCTAAACTGTATGTAAAAATGGTGAGGGGCAGCCCATAGTCGAAAGCATTTGAGAGAAGAGGAGAGACGAGACCACCCTGAAGTCTGCTGGATTGAGGAATAATATAAGCATTTCAGGTATTGCTCTACCCCTAGACCAGTGTTTCTCAATTCCAGTCCTCAAGGCGCACCAACAGGTCATGTTTTCAGGCTCTCCATTATTTTGCACAGGTGATTTGATCAGTTTCACTGACTTAGTAATTACCACAGCTGTTTCATCTGAGGGAAATCCTGAAATATGACCTGTTGGTACGCCTTGAGGACTGGAATTGAGAAACACCGCCCTAGACTAAACAAGCATTTAACCCTTGTGCAAGGGGGAGTCCCACTGCAAGGATACTTTTGTGTGATTCCTAAAATTCATCATTAGGACCTCTGTTATATATAATTTACTGTCCTGATAACATTGCCATTCTTAATTTTATGGTAAGAGTTGCCCCTGGGGTTTCAAGTTCCATAGGCTATAGAGAGACCTATATTGTATTTATTTTCCTTAAAGCAAACCTTGACCCAATAAAGCAATTTACACCTGATAAACCACACGCTCTTTCTTAGTTAAATTAGATTTTTTTTTTTACTTTTAGCATTGCTGACATTAGTCTTGTCTAGACGAGAATGACGTGGCACTCCCCAGTTACACCGGCAGCACTTGCATGCTGCTGGATACCACATGTGTGCAGATGGGCTGCATTGGCTTTGGAACTCACTGGAGACTTGGGCACTTGGGCATGTGTGGGGTTCACATGACTGAAGAGGACTGCTGTATGGTGTCCCAGATCTCAGGGTGTCTGTGCATGTGCAGGAAACCCCCAGTGCTGTGTGCAAAAGTGTAATGCAAATCCCCTAAGTCAATGAACGTTCAAGATCCAAATCTTTTCTAATGTGATAATATCTTCCTTCTTTCCCTAAATAATATTAAAGTCTCACCAGATATTTTGAAAAACAGTGGGCCAGGCAATGCTACTTCTCCACCAAATCAGTGCTCTTCCTTCATTCTTTTCTCATACATTCTCTGCAGAATATTCCCAAAAGAAACAAAACAATATAGTGTAGTACATTAAAAAAAAACATCTCCTATATCAATACAATTGTGCTCACATGAATCCGTGATCATAAAGTGCAATTGTGAAAGCATGCATTGCCAATGGAAGTTTGCTTTCATTTCTTTAGTCAACTGTGAGCTTTCTAGTGCAAGTGATTTGGATGACTGTAACAAGTCTCGCCACCCTCGTGTACATGCATGTGAATGTAAAAGTGCTCACTTGGGTGCACCTACTTATTAAAATGACAATAGCACCACACATATTAGGTAATGCCAATATGCTGAAGTTACAGCAATAATCCTAGGGCCATAGTTTATACAGTATGTAACTCTAAATTGATGATCTATAAAAGCTTTTAAAGTGTTGTTTGGGTTTGATAAACAGTTGCACGAACGTCATGTAACATACCAAATTGCAGCTCCCACCATTGTATTTTCCCAGGTCTCTGCTTTCAGAAAATGTGCATTTTATCTTGCACAAGAATGATAAAAAAAAAGGTTCTGCCATTAAATCATTTGGATTTTTTGATCCACCGTGCAATATTTTTTTCAGTTTAAGACTGGATACTTTTAATTGGATGGTTTCAATAAGACATATCTCATCATTGATCTGCTTTAAAACTCTGTTGTATGTGTTAATTATTATTTAATTATTTATTATTATTTATTTCTTTTTCATTGCATACCTTGAGTGAGACCTCCAACTCCTTTGACACGTTTTTTAGGTTTACTAAATTACCGTCTTGGAAAAAAAAATAGTAAGAACACGTTCTATTTTACGTGTAAAAGACTTTCGTCTCTGGACCCTTTTATGTTACCACCCTCGACGTTAAACCATACAATGTACTGCAAGCACGTTGACAAATAGTTTGGGTTTGTTGTGAAATTTTCGAAAATATCTAGTAGTTAAATCTCAATGTATGACATATTTGATACCGGGATCCTAATAACGACATTGAAGTCGTATAACCGTAATGGATTATACACACCACGATAACAGTAAAATTATTCATC
>BLSH010009219.1:1777870-1789681 GCA_018402905.1 Glandirana rugosa | reverse complement strand
TTGAAACTAAAGCTGGTTATACACTAGTGGCATCTCTCAGCTCCAGTCCATTCCCGACCATGTGGCTGCTGACCCCTCCCTCTGATCTCACTCGGCTCTTCCTCCTTCTTCTCACTGCAGGGAGAGAAGCAGGTGGATGGGTACCTGCCACTGTGGTGTAGTACATGCCACAAAAAAGGGCACATTAGCAGTCCAAGAAAAAAATGGCTGCTATCCACACTTGAGGAGGAGGAAAAAGGCCACATTAGGAATCCAGAGAAAAAGCTGATGTATGGCCTTGAGGAGGAGAAAAAGGGTGCATTAGGAGTACAAAAATGTGGCTGATATGCACCCTTGAGCAGGAGGGAATGAGTACATTAACAGCACTTGCAACCAAGTGGCTGCTTTGCACCTGGAGGATTAAAAAGAGAAATAGTTTGTCATCCTCTTCACTACCTCATGTGTTATTTATTACTGGCGAGGTGAAATAACAACTCTCCAGTGCCTCCCCACACTTACTCTCAGATTTCTTAAACCAGAAATAGGAAGACTTGGGAATAGGCAGGCAGCTGTAGGATTCTATGCTTACATTTTTGCCGATGTCTGCCCTGCCTTCTGGCTGTAGAATTTTCTCCCTTCATTTCCAGTGCATGTATGCTTGTCAAGCCTACTGACAGCTTTCTGATGGAAGTGATTCAGGCAGTTATAAAGCTACCCCATGCTATCCACAAGCCTCACACAACACCTTTCCCCAACATTGTATCCTGGGCTCTGTTGTCCCACTTGCAAGCTCAAGACAGGCGTTATAGGTGTCGCAGGGTAAAGGGAAGGGAGATCAGCAAACATCCACTGATTATTCCACCAGTGAATTAACCCAGAAGGACATATATTATATAATTTCTTGGTTTAGAGCTGTCATTCCCTGGCTGCTGTGTCCAAGTGATGAAGCTAAACAAGGATGTGCTTCAATCAAGCACAAATTGTGCTTAATCAACTTCTATTGGGTCTATAGGTGACATTAGGGGACCTCTGCTATATGGTATTTATAAACATTCTGGTATGTCCCCCATGCCCATACCCAAAATTCCATGCTCTTTGACAATTTCTTGTCTATTAATCCTAAAAATTGGCTAGAATCGATTTTAAAGATTAGTCCCTATGGATTTGATAGAAAAAAATGTTTATGTTTGATTTTGTTTTGTTAAAAACTTAGTGCTAGATATTAATGCCCGAGTACCGAAAATGACCATGACCAAAGACTGGAGTGACTGTGAGACATGGTATAGGCTTCTGCAATTCCATTATTGGAGATCTGAAGAATGGTGGACCATACACAGGCTGATTAGAAGATCACATCTGTTCACATAAAAAATGTAAATGTGATATCATGTACCCAAATATGATTTTCAGAAGAAAGAATACAAAATGAAGTCGCTGCATTCTTACTGACCAAATGGGCTTAAAGAGATTCTTCGTGAAGCAACCAGTTCCAAATACCGGTTATTAATTACAAGACGCAATGTCAATATACTGTACAGGATTATAGCTTTCTAATTACAGCTGTAACTTAGCTGACTGCTGTGGTTCACACACAGGAGATTAAGCTCTGTATTGTATAACAAGAAAAGTTGCTAATGAGGCCAATTTACACTTAACAGAATTCTGATCTCCAGTCCCTAGGGAAAGACAGGTAGAAATGTTTTATCCACATACGCTTAGTATGCAGTATAACAGACATTTATAGAAGTGGAGTAAAATAATTAAAAAAAAAAAAAGAAAGTAACCAATCTTATCCTGCCCTGCAGCTTTATATTTCCAGTATGATCATTTTTTTTTGCTTTTTAACCACTTCAGCCCCGGAAGGATTTCCCCCTTTAGGACCAGAGCACTTTTTTGCGATTTGGCACTGTGTTGCTTTAACTGACAATTGCGCGGTCGTGCGACGTTGTATCCAAATGGAATTTGCATCCTTTTTTTCCCACAAAAAGAGCAACAATTTTGCAAAAAAAAAACAATATTTTTTTACTCTTTGTTAAAATACATATCCAAAAAAAAATATTTAAAAAAACTATTTTTTCATCGGTTTTGGCTGATTGATATTCTTCCTCATATTTTTGGTAAAAAAAATCGCAGTATACTGACTGGTTGCCAGGTTTATGAATGATGAGAATTAATTTATGGGTTTTTTATTTTTTTTATTTTTGTACTAGTAATGGCGGCGATCTGTGATTTTTAGCGGTATGGTGAAATTGCGGCGGACATGTCGGACCATTTTGACACTTTTTGGGACCATTGACATTTATACAGCGATCAGTGCTATAAAAATGCACTGATTACTGTATAAATGTCACTGGCAGGGAAGGGGTTAACCTAGGGAGGCGCTCTAAGGGTTAACTGTGTTCCCTCTGTGTGTTACTAACTGTATGGGGGCTGGGCTGAGTGGGAGAGGAGAGTGAACGCGGCTCCCATATACAGGAAGCATGCGATCACATTCTTTCCCCGTCAGAACGGAGATCCGTGTGTTTACGGACCCCCGTTCTGTCACTGTGGGGGAACCATCGCTGGTAGCCAGCGGAGATCGAGTCCTCCCTACCCGCTCCCTGGCTCCCCCGGAAAACAGCGGCGCGCTAACGATCCGCGATATCGAACCACTTTTCCACCTTCAATCCATGGCGGGTGGTGGGCAAGTGGTTAACAAGAACATTCACATTTTGCGAGTGAGAAAATGTAATATATATATACAGTATATATATATATATACACACACTGTATAGGTAATCATTATACAGCTCAGATTCTGTGGTAAATGTACATATGTATGAGATTAGGCATACAGAATGTTATCTGCTTGCTCAAATATTGAGATTTGTCCATACTGGTAAAGGACCACTATTACTGTCTGGTAATGACTTAGTTAAGTCTTAGTTAAGTCTATTCAGTTTATTTCATTTACAGTGTAAAGTAAGCCAAAAAATGTTTTTTTTCTTATTTACAGAGTAAGAACAGTTAGAATTTTTGCCTGGTTTTTACTGCTATTCAGAGCTGTGTTAGAGGATTGCCATCACTTCCTGCCCTGCTGACAAAGTGTTTTCTAGACAGGAAGCAAGGGGAAATCTGCAACAGTTAGGCAGACAGAAATAATAGTTTTAGAGGGGTTCTAAGTCTTCCCTGCTCTACTAAACTGGTAGAAAAGGTGCTGGGCTACAGCAATATGGAGATGGAGACATTGCTCTTTTTTCTTCTCTCTGAGATATTGATGTTATGCTGCACCATACTCTCCCCCTGCTGGCTGGAAGAGGAAAGCCCAAGCAAGCCCATAGACTTCTATGCAGAGCACTGAGAATCCTGGGATTTGTAGTTTGAGATGGCAGCTATATACAGTAATGGCTACACTATAATGATTACACTGCAGATGTGCATTGTGTACAAATATGCATTGTGCAGTAGGAGAATTGGAGAGAGGATTTTTATTAAACTTCCTGGAAAAGTTCTTTCTCTTGGCACCGAGGGAGTTAGAGAGCACCTCTGTCTGAATATTTGCCTGCTAGCTGTAACCATACCAGCGATGATCCGAGGTGGAGACTCGGACATTAGGGGGTATTGCAGCACTGTCCACATCACAGCACCTGCACCACAGCTAGGAGAGATGAGGGGGTCCCCTTTTCTACAGCGAGAAGTCACTGCAGCATCCTGGAGACTGGTGAGAGGGCTTTTCCTTCATTGCTGATACTGCTAGCGGGACTAGACATGTGCATTGCCGAAAAAAACATTTGTTCATTTTAGTTCCATTCGTTTTTTTAGTTTGTTTTTCTGGTCTTTTGTTATGGTCAAAATTACTTATTTCGGAAAAATTTGAATTCATAAATCCAAAAATTTGGAAAAATCGAAAATGCGAAAATAAGAATAAAAATCCGAAAATTTGAAAATCTGAAAAATTAACTAACTCACTAACTAATAATAACTATTAAATTATAGGTATTGGAATTTCCTTTCAAATTTGGCTGTTAGTGAACGTAACAAATACAAATTTATCCAAAGTTACAAATTATCTGAAATAACGAATCAAATGCCGCATCTAAACAGATGGAACGTAACAAATTAATAATAATAAAAAGTTATTATTATTATTATTCATTTGTTATGTTCCATTCGTTTAGATGCGGAATTCATTATTTCGGATAGTTTGTAACTTCAGATAAATTTGTATTTGTTACGTTCGCTAACAGCCAAATTTGAAAGGCAATTCCAATACCTATTATTTACTAGTTAGTAGTAGTTATTATTAGTTTGCTATTATTTCAGATTTTTGATTTTTCGGGTTTTTGAATTTTCGTAATTATTTTCGTTCTTTTGAATCTTCGGATTTTCATTCTTAATTTCTGATTTTCGAATTTCTGAATTTTGCTTCTTTCGAATTTTCAAATTTCCGAATTTTCAAATTAACGAATTGGTTGAATTTCATCAAAAAACAAATTTGTAATGAAACAAATTCCACATGTCTAGCAGGGACTGAGCCACTGAGAGCAAGATATGAAATGTGCCCAAACCATACCTCACTCTATTCCACACATATTTCAAACCTAAACCGCATCTATGCCAACCATGTACCACATCATACTGTACCGCATCTAAACAACATCTACCTTGCAATTGTGCCAAGACTATACTGTACCTATACTGTATGCAGGTTCATTGGGACTGTCAAGTGCACTGACACTCTTAAAGGGCCCCAACGATAGCCAGTGTAAGAACATCTCTAAGGACTGCACCTCCCGTAATAATTATTCTGCAAGCCCCCTTTGTTCCCCTGCCCCCTCTGCTAACATCCTCTTTTTCTTTTGGACAGTGCATACCCAGTCAGTCTAGGACTATTGCCACTATAAATGCGGTCTGGCAGTATAATTCTCAGTAAATTAAACTTTACCACTGCTCACAGATGCACTTGAGGTGGCCTTGCTACGGTTTATGCTGATCTGGACACCAAATGTCATCTTGTGCCTAGTCCTCACTGTTAATCACTTTGTATGCTAAATTATGATATTACCATTGATAATCCATTTTATGCTTTCCTAGTTACCAACCATATTGGGTGACAATATATTATGTTTATAGGGACAGATATCAGCGCTCCAGGATAACCATACAAAATGTAAAAAGATTAATACAAAATTACAGCAATACTGCAGCAGCCACTATTAGTAAATTAAATATCCAAAAGTACACATAACAAATGCTAATACAAAAGTGATGTGCATAGCAGCGCTAATCATTTTGTCCATATCAAAGTGCATTGATAGATAGAGTGATTCTGTCAATATAGTCCACCATCACCGTCCGTTTTTTTTAGCTCTCCTATTTGCATTAACCCGATCAATCATACCAAGAGGAGGAGTGGTGGACACAGGCATCCTTGTGTTACATTGTTGCTGGGCTCATTATTTGCCACCTGCTGGTGAGTCTTACCACATAGGGGGATACCCCTTGCCTTCTCATGAGGTGTGGTGACGGTGGACTATATTGACAGAATCACTCCATCTATCAATGCACTTTGATATGGACTTATATTCAAATTGATTAGCGCTGCTATGCACATCATAAGATATTACTGTATGTTTACCTTTACTACCCAGTTTTGTGCCTGTTTTCTTTGATATGACGCTACTACTAGGTACTATGTATTACCTTCAGTGATTTTCTGTAATATTGTATGTTTGCACACTTCACCTGGTGTATTAGAGGGGCTGAGGTGTTTTTTGGAAAAGGTTGAGGCAAAATAAAGGTAATCATTTATGGCTCCCCTGGTAGTGTTGTGTGTCCCTACCCCTATCACTATCATTTGTGCTGGATAGCTTTTTAATAATGTAAATGTAAAATGATATCAATAAAGGCATAGGAAATAGAGGAACTCATGTAATGAATACTATTAACACAAGTATTAACCTCATGTCAATTATGTAAATCTAATTATAAGGGCCCAACAAAAAATGAAAGTTAAAGTGTAACTCCACTTTTTTTGAGAAAAAAACCCTATGGGTGATCTATGTACAGTGCAAGGATTATAACAACCTTTGTTGCAGAATCCTACCTTTTGTTATTCTGAAGAAATCCCTCTGTGTTTCTCTGTGCCTCTGTACTGAGTGGGTCTAATGGGAGTGGTTTCATAATTATCTGTCAGGTGTGCAGCTGGAGAGCACTAATGAGGAAATCTATTGGGCCTTCACCCCTTTAGATGTGTTCCCACTCAAAGTATCTCTCCAAAAATGACATTTTTGTTGCAGGGGATGCCTGAAATCTGACTTGTATCTTAGGCAGACTTCTGGGAAAAATCGGTGAGCCAATCACACAAGCAGGACATGATGTTTTTTCTGGGGAGTGGTCAGTACACACTCTGTGTACAGAACATCTCCAGGTAGCCATATTGCAATGCATTCTAAGAAAATTAGAGCGGCTGCAGATTGAAAATGAAGGTTCATTTTTAATAGCATTTAATTACAACATGACTTGTATTGCAATTGTACATGCTATATATTTTTTTCTTTATTTGATATTTTTTTCCCCATGAAAGTGGAGTTACCCTTTAAATGCATTGTGCAATGATTACTTTACTCTTCAGTCTTGATTAGAAACATCTTTTCCTAAGCCACCCTGCAGTGCATTTTTTCTGTTTGTTATCGTCTCGAGCACTGGTACACTCACCAACCACGTAAGTTTCTCTGCCTCTGGAGCCTATGAAAGAGGACCTGGAGGCTGAAAGTATCAGTTCCATCAATAGGAGAGCAGTGCAGGCAGCAATGGGGATACACGAAGAAAGAACCCAGAAAGTAGAGGGAAGGATCATGACACCATATCATGACATCATAAAATAGGTAATTGGATATGGGAGTTGCTAATATCCTGGAGTTGAGCTTTGCAGATTTTATGTCACTTTAAATAGTTTGCTTGGACCCAAACAAACTATCTTAGGGCTAGTTCACACCAGAATGTGGTATGGGAAAGGTGCGTCCTGTGTGTATTTCCTGCACAGCAGGTGAATGCTTTTCCCTTGCTATCAACATGCAGGTGCCAATGCATTGTTAATGGCACCTCAAAAACAGACTGCAAACGTAAGGCATTTGCGGGTACCAAATCACATCAGGAAGCGAATGGGAAGTTGCCAGCACTGCTGCCAAAACATGTCACCGCTTACATATGTAGCTGATGCTATTACAGTAAATCACTGCACACACAGAGGCCACATCATTTAGTTTGATTCCTTTAAACGAACATGGAAAACACAAAGTCAGTGGCGTAATAACTAGAAATCAGCTTTACTGAAATCCTAAAAATTGAAAAAAGTGCCCCTCAGTTTCTTCAGCTGAGATGATGTAAAGCCTAGGGCAGGATGTCTACTGTTTGCTGGGGACTTAGCATTTAAACTGTCATTATAATGTAGAAGACAGATACCACAGATTAATAACAAAAAAATGCATATATGTAGGGAATATAGTCATGCAAATAATTATACCTGGAATGGATTACACTGGATAAGTATATGACAGAGAAGGATTTTAGACAGTTCATAGGCCTAAAATTGTGCAACAGCAAATGTCATCACAATCTTAACATATTTATTATTATTAAAATAAAATTGGAACAGTATTTATTTTCATTGTTATATCTGATGATATCGTACATGGACCATGGCCAATATTTCTGGATATGCATTTATAAAAATGGAAGGCACATAATAAAATATACAGTATGTACAGAGTATATATGATGAAGTGCATAGTTTAATGTGTAGTTTTATTATAGAGCACTGATCTGGACTCCTTTAATATGTTTGTACCTTATTAAATTGCTGAGTTGCTTCATTACTTCTTTTAGATAAATATTTTGTTTCATAGCAGATTGTGTTTATCTTGCCAACATCAATCATCTATTTTTCGAAAAGGATTCCAAAACTTGGAGGACAACTCCATAAAAAAATTGTGAAATCAGCCAGTTAACTAATTATGCTATGTAGGGAACATAGCAGCCATACTGGAGTTAAAACTCTCACTGGAGTTTAACCCACATTTTAGGAAAGCTGTTGTAGCCAAATTGAGTTGCTGCTTCCCATTATATTTGTAGGCCGAAGCTGGGCTGCAGTTTGTCCACCAGCCTGAAGGTGGCAATGTGCCCTTTCTTCAGGCTGGCAGGAAACCACTGGGGACTAATTTCTTCCCTATTATGGGCTCCAGGTGGTCAACTTTGGAAGGCTTGCATCTACTATTGAATGTTGAAATCCTGTCAGATTTGGGCTGCACTCGACACAGCACACAAGTGCTAAATAGATGATTTTGCATCATTTGCCTCATGGGCTAAGGATGGGCAAGGGTAAGGATGACCATGGGAAAAGTGAGGGATCAACTCAGAAGTATATGGGAGGAGCTTGTTAATACTTTCTAGGCAGTTGGGACTACAGTCACCAAACAAACCATTGGTAACACTATACTGCGTCATGGATTGATATCTTGCATCACCCCCCAAGGTCCCCCTTTCTCAAGAAGGCACATGTACAGACCTGTCTGAGGTTTGCCAATGAACATCAAAATGATTCAGAGAAGGATTGGGAGATAGTGTTGTGGTCAGATGTGTCCAAAATTGAGCTCTTTGGCATTAAATCGAGGAAAAATGCTCACTACAGTCAAGCACGGAGTTGGAAACATTATGCTTTGGGGCTGTTTCTCTGCTAAAGGTACTGGCTGACTTTGCCACATTGAGGGGCCAATGGACGGGGCCATGTATTGTAAAATCTTGGAAAAGAACCTTCTTCCCTCATCCAGGACACTGGAGATGGGTTGTGGATGGGTCTTCCAGCATGACAATGACCCAAAACATACCGCCAAGCCAACAAAGGAGTGGCTCAAGAATAAGCACATTAACCACTTTTCCCCGGTGTCACGTCATATGACGTCATAATCTTTTAGCGGGAATATCTGAATGGTGCCAGCAGCTACAGGCACCATTCAGATATAGTTTTTTTCCACAGCCGACTCTGTGCACCGTAAGAACAATCATAGCGGCAGTTCAGACGCTTGCTCGTTCTTAGAGGCAGTGGGGGGGGTGCGATTTGTCGCCGGTGGTAGTTGACCATAGAGATGGTCACCAGTCATCTCTAGGCGCCTCGGAGGTCCGGGTGCGAAGTATGATGTCACATCCGGGCGGCCGATGTAAACAATGCTCGGGGACTCGGCAGGAAAGACCGAGACAGATCGTTTTTTTTTTCTGATCTCGGTCTTTCCAGCCAGAGAGATGTGGGGACTTATTGACCCCACATCTTTCCAAAAAGAGTACCTGTCATGCACTATTCCTGTTACAAGGGATGTTTACATTTCTTGTAATAGGAATAAAAGTGATTACATTTTTTTTTTTAAAGAGACAGTGTAAAAAAAAAGATAAAATAAACAATAATAAAAAAATGTAAAGTGCCCCTGTCACCTGGGGCGGAGCTGTGACATCATAGGGGGTGGGGCCTCTGGGTGATGTCAGCGGGTGGCCCCGCCCATGCCAATATAAGGCACAGCACACAGCGGAGAGGGCATTCGTGAAGGAGATCGCGTTGTGTCAACATGGGAAGAAGAAGAGAGGAAGAACAGAAGGAAGAGGACAGCGGAGAAGACCGGCAAAAGAGCAGAAGATGCCGCAGAGAAGGAAAAGAAAGAAGACCCCTCAGAAGATAGAAGACCCCTCAAAAGAGCAGAAGAAAGAAGAGCCGGAGAGGGGAGAAGACGCCGGAGCTGATTTAATAAAAGATTTTAAAAACCTGTGTAGTGTGGTTTTTATTTTGCACTTCTTTTTCAGGTGAATGGACAGGGGTACAATGTACCCCATACTCATTCACATAGGGTAGGGGGCTGGGATCTGGGGCCCCCTTGTTAAAGGGGCTACCAGATTCCGATAAGTCCCCACCCGCAGACCCTGACAATCACCGGCAAGGGTTGTCGGGAAGAGGCCCTTTTTCTCATCAACATGCCCCCCCGCCCCAAAGCACCCATACTCCCCATGTTGAGGGCGTGGCCTGGTATGGTCCAGGAGGGGGGGCACTCGCTCATCCCCATCCCCTTTCCTGGCCTGCTGGGCTGTGTGCTCGGATAAGGGTCTGGTATGGATTTTGGGGGTGCCCCACAGCATTTTTTTCATCGTGGGGGTTCCCCTTAAAATCCGTACCAGACTAAAGGGCCTGGTAAGCTCCCAGAGGGGGACCCCATGCCATTTTTTTTGGCGTGGAGTTCCCCTTCAAGATCCCCAGAGCACAAGGTGCCTGGTATTGTCGGGATCAAAGTCGGATCCCTGTTCACAGAAAATCGGTCCGACTTTGACCCTATGTATGACTGTAAATCGCATCGCAAAGTGGAATCAAAGTCGGACCGTTTAAATGTTGGATAGTGTGAACCCAGCCTAAGAGTACACTGGGCAGTCCCAATACGTCTGGTGTGAATGGGCCCTTAAGCAGCTGCAGCACTCAAATTAGGTCCTCTCTCTCCCTATCAGCACACATGAATGCATGACACTTTTTTGGCTCAATTACTATTTTCTATCTCCAAGTGTGGGTGCTAAAATCAATTTAAATTTACGTATTGATATGAGTTGTATTTAAAATATATATATATATATATATATTTTTTTTTTTAAAATAACACAACTAATTTAATCTCTGTTGTTTTAAAGTGTGCCTGGAGCTCATCTCTAACCTATGTCATATCATTTGTCTTATTATATAAACCTTACCCCCTAAGGGCCAGGTCACACATAGGCGATCCGACTTCAGGCACGACTTTGCTAGGCGACTTCAGCGTGACTTTGTATGACTTATAACGTGATTAAAGTGACCTCCATGCCAGGCGACTTTGCCTGTGGCCAATCAGAGAAGGGAGGGAGGGGGTTGCCTGGGTAATTTGTGGGGAGTACCTTGGTAAATTATTTTCTTTTTCCTGTAAAGTCGCTTCAATATAGATGGGAATCCGACTTGAAGGCGACTTCCATTGAATTCTATGGGCACAAGTCAGATAGAAGTCGCCTTGAAGTAGTACAGGAGCCTTTTTTGAAGTTGGAGCGACTTCAGTAGTGTACATTAAGATGGCTCTCATTCACTTCAATGGGATTTCTGATGTCAAGCGACTTGGGGCGACACAAGTCAGAGCGCAAGTCTCCTTTGTGTGAACCGGCCTTAACACTTAAAACGGCATTAAACCCAAAAGCAAACATCTATTATAATGCAGCTTACCAATTCTTAGATGTGATGGCTGCATTCATTTTCTTTTTCAGACTTTCTTACTCCTATTTTTATTTGGTGATCTGCCCAGTAAGTCTGTTGTTTTTCAACAGAACAAGCTCAGATGTATCAGTTATAGGAATGAGACAAACCATTCAACAATGGCAGGGGTGCTTACAGTGATTGGTTTTATTTATTTATGTAAAACCTTTATCCCAAAAGGAAACCAACTGTTGCTGTAACTGATTATAAAGTGTTTGCTGGAGTTCGGTTTCAGTTTGTTAGTGTATTTAAATCTACTAGTCTTTTTAACACCCCCTTTCCCCAGATTAACAATGGTTTAACTTGCTTTAATGTAACAGTTTTTAAACTGTTAAATTGATGGGTTTAATTCTGTTTTCAAGTGACATTCTCACAAGGAGAATTCCAGGGCAGAACAAGATTGGATTCTAATATTTAACAGTTCTCTCAGCATGCACCACTGGACCCACCATGCTTACTGTCTGTCTAGTTCATTAAGCATCTGTAGCCAGGTGAGGTCACCACGTACGACTCTCTTGACAATTTATAATCTTAGGTTAGAACAAGACGGGACC
>BLSH010009219.1:1719509-1740052 GCA_018402905.1 Glandirana rugosa | reverse complement strand
CAAAAAAAAAAAAAAAAAAAAAAAAAAAAAAAAAAAAAAATCAAATTCTCATAGTTTGTAGACGCGATAACAAACCAATCAATAAGCGCTTTTTGCGATTTTATTTATCAAAAATACGTAGAAGAATATATATCGGCCTAAACTGATAAATACATTTGTTTATATATATATATATATATATATATATATATATATATATATATATATATATATATTTTTGGATATGTATTATAGCAAAAAGTAAAAAAAAGTTTTTTTTTCAAAATTGTCGCTCTTTGTTTATAGTGCAAAAAATAAAAACCGCAGAGGTGATCAAATACCACCAAAAGAAAGCTCTATTTGTAGGGAAAAAGGATGTCAATTTTGATTGGGTACAGCGTTGCACCACCGCGCCATTGTCAGTTAAAATGACACAGTGCCGTATCGCAAAAAGTGCTCTGGTCAGGAAGTGGGTAAATCCTTCCAGGACAGAAGTGGTTAAATATGACCAAAAAAAAGCTCTGTCTAAAACTGATAAAAAAAAATCATTTGGGTACAGTGTTGCATGCCTGAGTAATTGTCATTCAAATTGTGACAGTTCTGAAAGCTGAAACATAAACAAAATCCCGCTAGAAAAAACAAATTAGTACCACAAATTTTGAATGTTATATATAAAACCTCACAAGTTTGTTAGTGTAACAAATCTAATTACTATGTCATCATTATAAAATTAATATGTTTTTGATGTGTATAAATTGGTATAATTTGTCATTTGCAACATTTTTGTGCACAGGGGGACATCGTCATGTAGGATTGCTGGCTCTGTTTTAAGTGTAGTTCATACCCCACCTAGCCAGATTTTCCCACATTTGTTTTCCATTTTATAGTTGCTTTTTGCCACAATTAATTTCCTGGTATAACTTTGGAGGAAGTGCTGAGCCATTTTGTTTGGGTCAAGAGTTGTCACTCTTCCCTCCTCCTATCCCTTCTTACTGGGTGGGTATTGGCCTTTATTCCAGTTTGTTAGTCGACACATGCATGAGTGGTGGCGTCATTGCATTGGCACCATTTTGGTTCCAAACATTTGTAAGTGGGAGGGAATGTGGCCCATGCTGGGATATATTAAGGTCCCATGCTTTTTCATTTCATACTATGCTGGAGCAAGACAGGATGGTTTTCTGGCAGTGAGGACTTAAATGACAGAGAACGATGAGGTATGCTTTTTTTATCGGGGCTATGTATGGTGCTATGCAGATATCAATTTTATTTGGGTTACTTTAGTTTTGGAGCATAATCACCTGCCTAATAGGCTAACTGTCTCACTTTGAGGATCATGGTTGGATCTAGGGGGGCACTGGGCTGCGCCCACCCAGATTTTAGTTGTGCCCCCCAAGCTGGCCCTCCCTTGGCTGTTGTGCCTGGGCGCTGAACTTCTTCCTTGGGCCTGGAAAAGGGGATGGCAGCTGGGAGGCTGGAGCAGTGAGAGAAGAAGTGGCAGAGAGGAAAGAGCCAGGAGGTGGTGCTCTGTGTTGTGCTAGAACAGCTTGTCCATACAGCACGTGAGAGAGGATTGCTCTTAGATCTCATTGGACTGTACATACACAGTTTGATTAGCGCCCCCTATCTCTTCCAAGGGCTACCCATCTCCTGGCAGCAGGGAATGTGGGTAGGGGGGTGGTAATCAAACTGTGTGTGTACAGTCCAATACGATCTAAGAGCGATCCTGTCTCATGTGCTGTTTGGACAGGCGCTGTTCCAACAGGAGGGGAAAGCACACCATAATGTACCTCCTCCTGTCTTTGTAGTGGTTTCTGCTGATTAGTGCAGTTTGCTCACACCTGGGGGGGGGGGGGTACAGTGTGTTATCTTCACCCTGGGTGCTAAATGACCTTGTAACGTCTCTGCCTGCACTACACACAGGGCACTCAACATATCTCCTCCTCACACAAAACATAGCTGAGATTGGATTACCTTATGGACACAGCCTCAATCTGCACAGTGTATAGCTAGCTGTTATGCTGCTGTGTTGCGGTTCTGACCTGTAAAATTCCCAGAACAGAATGGCTGCACAGCTGCAGTAGCCAGCTACACACTGTGCAGATCTATCCTGTGTCTATAAGGTAATTTGATCTCACCTATGTTCTGTGTGGGGAGGAATAGATTGGCTATGTGCCCAGGCTGTGTACAGTGCAGGGATGGTAGAAGGAGCTCCACTGAGTTCTCTGCCACCAGTAACCCTGCCCTTTTCTCTGATGACTCCTGTTCGCTATCCTGCTGACCCCTGTACACTGCCCTTCTGACCACTGTACACTGGGCTGCTGACCTCCTTTCTTCTGCCCCACTGACCCCTTTTCTTATGCCCTGCTGACCCCCTTACTTCTGCCCTGCTGACCCCCTTACTTCTGCCCTTCTGACCCCCTTACTTCTGCCCTGCTGACCCCCTTTCCTCTGCCCTACTGACCCCTGTCTTTTTCCCTGGTAACACCTGTTCTCCATCCTGCTGACCCCTGTCATCTGCTCTTTTTACCCCTGCTCTCTGCCCTGCTGACCCCTATCCTCTACCCTACGGACCCCCTGTATGCTCCCCTGCTGACCTCAAATCATCTGCCCTGCTGTTCCTGTCTCCTGCCCTACTGACTGCCTGTACACTGCCCTACTGACCTCTCATCCTCTGCCCTGCTGACTCCCTGCATGCTGCCCTGCTAACCCCTGTACACTGCCCTACAACCTAATGGCTTCTGTATTCTGCCTTACAAACCGCTGACCCTATCCTCTGCTATGGTCACCCCTGTACACTGCCCTACTGACTACAATACACTGCCCTGCTGACCTTGCACCCTCTGCCCCCCTGACATTTTTTTACTGCAACCCCACATCAGACAGGGTAGATCCGCCCCTGATTGGGATACCTATTTAGTGCTTAATTATGTGGGTTTCCTATTGTTAGGAACTGCTATGATAACCCCCGGCTACCATTTCCCCGTCCGTCTGTCTTAGGCTCGGACGTCCGGGAGAGAAAGAGTTCACTCAAGAAGAGATGGACACAGACACAAGTGTGGTGAAATCAATCTCTGTTTACTGATAGAAAAAGGGGCGTTTATATACATTTCAGACAAAGGGGGAAGCACAATGCATCTCTATGCAGAAAAAGCAAAATTGCCTTGTTGGCAGTTACTTATCCGTACATTGTATCATTTCTTCAAGGAAAAGATAACGGCTAGAATGTGGTCACCCAGAAGTCACATCTGCAAGGTTGCACACAGCAACACTGAGTGCATAAATTACCGCGTGCAGAGGCAAGAGCCTCGTGTGCATAAACAATGTTAAAGCAACATTTACCATACAAATGGAGAGACTAAAGATAATAGGTTCCCTTCCCCTTACAATCCCCTCTTAAAACCAATACTCACGGTTTTCTCCATACTCCCAGGACCATACTAGACGTCATCAGGGGCATATAGTTCCCTGGGAAAGTTAGTGGACATAGGACTCTCGGGTCCTTTGTTTCCTTGCTGCAAAGAAAGGACTATGTCCACCCGTCTTTATATGATGAGATTCTTTTCCTTTTGTCTATGTCTTTTAATATACTCGGTGTATTGGCCAGAATTTGAGGGGGTTTGTCTGGTTAGGAAGTAGGGAGGAATACATAGAGAGATTGTCAACTCCTTTACTAAGCATTTTCCTAAAACATGGAATGACACAGCATACCACTATACCTATAACTATGAGTATGACTAATATGATAAGACCTAGCTGAATAAGGACTTGCTTCCAGCTGGTGAACCACCAAAAGTATTGATCCCAAGGATTGTCAATGCCTGAGTTAGTTACCAAAACATTGTTGATGATAATAAATGTAATTTATCCATTCCACATTTTAATTAACAGTTATTATGGGGATAAGTGATTCAAATCCAGATGTCACTTGATCTCTGGCTTTGAGTTCACCTTGGACCCCTCTTTGAATATCTATATATATATGTACCCCTATGAATATAAAAATGTACACTGACAAAATACTATAGGACAGTGGACTATATGGCAGTAGTCAAAAGTAAAGGTGGCTACATATATATATGGTGTGTTATACCAGAATGTTATCAGACTGGGAGTTTTACCCTTTTGGGTAATGACCACCTCTGTACTAATACACATGAGAAAAGTCAATAGAATCACTAGAAATGTGGTTAGGATCAGGGAGATTAAGGGCCATTGTCATATAAGTCAGGGTCTTGTGTGGACAGCGCTGCATACATTACATCACCCGCAGCTCTGCTACCCTCGAGATGAGTCCCTTCATGCATGGTACCAGACACCAGCCTACACATAATAATACTGACAGTACCACTGCAACCGCGGTGGCCAAGGTGGTCAAAAACTTGCCCCATTTGCCAAACCAGCGTTCTATCCATCTGGTTAAGGGGTCCTTAATCCCGCTATTTTCTGCCAGCTCCTGAGACAGCATCTCCAAGCCCTTCAATGCTCGGGAGACACTGCCATCTGGGGCAGTATTATTAGGGATAAATGTGCAACATGTGGTGCCAAACATTACACAGCCCCCTCCCCTCTCGGCCAGGAGCATATCCAAGGAGATTCTGTTCTGCCAGGCTGTCAGTGAGGGGGCATCAAGCTGCTCGGCAAGGCCCTTGACTGCATCTCGTGTGTAGCTAACAAAGCGCTGCTGATTGTAATATATATATATATAGTTTATCCAATCAGTATTTTTATTTATAGATATAAACAGAAAAATTGATTCGAAACCTGCTGCTACTTGGTTTCTAGCTTTAAATTTGTCAGGGACGCCTCTCGGTACGCCTATAGCATCTATATATACAGATCTATCAAAACTTCCCCATTTAATATTTCGCTTGTTTATCTTATTTCATTTTATGCTGGTGGCCTTATCCCATATAGGAACACCTTCTAGTTGGGCAGGGAAAATTAAAAAGGGTTGAACTACTTTCACCAGCGTACATATTCCAGCCCAATCTGAGCCCAATAAAGGCCTTTGTTTATTGTCTCCACACAACCACCAAGTGTCTGCTAGAGCTTGTGTTTGATTAGCAAACAGTGAGACGGGGAATCTTCCATCACTTCTGACCAGATATGTAGTTGTGCAATATCTAAATTCATGTGAAGTCGGTTTAAGAGTATTATTAAAACAAGTGTAATTCCCCTTATAGACTGTCACACCTACTGGTTTGGTCTTCATTCTAGTCACAGGAAACGTATCAATTTCTGTTTTGCATCCCTCGTTATCTGTTTTACCTTGCATCATCAATAAGATACATGTCATATTGAATACTGGGGGGACTGGAACAGTCGCTAGGCTTGGTCTTCCACTGGCGCACACTACACAGTCAGAGGCATTAGTAGAATTGGCTGTAAACTTTATCCATTCCAACCATTCATTCTTGTCAGAATAACCAGTCTCTATACTCAGTCTATCTTCTGGCTGTATTACTACCCCAATTACCTCGTTATCCTGCCGTACCCCAACCTCAGGGGGTAAGTTGCCCATGGCCGGCAGGGGCACTTTGGGGAGGGTTTACCTGAAGTTTGACTTCAGCCCAAGGATCCGTCCCTGACATAGTTATTCCTAGCCTATATACTCCACTGTCTTTAACCTCTGGGTTCTGTACTGTGAGGATAATATTGCCTTGGCTTCCCTTCGCCAAGGGGATCCTCTGATAGGTGTTTATGTCATCTGGGGGAATCCTAGCCGAACTAGTCTCCCACTTGTGGGGGTCTGTTGTCCACCATACATTCTCCCAATAACCACATTCCCACACATATATATATTATAGGCCCCAAGGTCATAAGTAAGTTTTGTTGGGTCAAATACCTGGCTCTTTGTTAAGGTAAACACTATGGTCTTGTTTAAAGCTTCCGTATTCAACACTGGTGTTTCTTGTACACCCCACCCTTTAACTTCTCCTGTATTCAGCCTTCTCATCCTCCTCTTAGAAAGATCTGATATTTTTTCTCTCAACTTCAAAGTCTCCCAGAGCCAATAGGTGTCAAGACCCACGGCAAATAAGGTACAAGCAATAATCAGGAACCTTCCTTGAGGGGTTTTGTGCTAACCCTCGGACAGCAGAAAAATCATGGTCACCTCCTATCTACTTATTCCTATGTGTTGAGTTCACAGTGTTACTTTTACCTCTTGTAGGAGGGAGGTGGTCTCTCCTTCCAGGATGTGAATCCCTTTATTTAAAAGAAAAGATGTTCCTCCATTCACAACACTTACTCACATAGATTTGTTTTCTAGTCTAATGATTTTGGGGACACTCTGTTGTCCTCGGGGATATCAGGGTCTGGATGTTTGCTTACTGACTTTGACAGCGGTAGGTCCGGTTAAAAGTGCCTGGTAGGGTCCTTCAGTTTTTCCTTTTGTGCACCTTTATCCAGATCCAATCTCCTGATTCCACAAGGATGGGTCTTTCACCTTCTGATGCGATACCTGGGGATGGAACAAACTGCTAGACAGAATTGGATTAGAATCTGGGCCTAACCACAGGGTACCTTCCCTTGTACCACCTTGTGTTTCCACTTTTGTTCCTTTGTTTCAGGGGATATTGCCTTTTGTGTGGGCGGAACGAACCTCTGGAGTTATGATTACTGCATCCGCAGTTTTCAGCAACCCAATATCACTTTTGCTGGCTAATCAGAGCGTCAGGGGCAGAGTGGCCAGTTCTCCCCCTTCTACCTCTGTCAGCAATATGTCCAGTCATTTATCCTCCTTCCACACAAAATATTCAGATATGTCCAACACCTCTTGTTATACATCTATAACCTGTATTCCCACCCTCTGCAATTCTCCAGGCATCATTCCCATCACACCATGCCCAAGGTTTCCCCGTAGGTCGCCTGAGTGAGATGCAGGGACAACAAAACTTGCTGCCAGTAAAATTTCTTAAGGGTGGGACCACATATCACACTCATATTGATGTTACTATTTCAATGACTGGTTCAATTCTACACAGATCTAGTTTCTTCTATATTAACAAACAACTCATAAAACAATCATTAATACTGTATTTTAAAATATCATTCTTCATTACATTTATTACTTGAATCAATTTATGACATATATAGACATCTATCTCCTGTGATCATTCAATATTGAACCATCACATACTGTTAAGTAAAGGTGTTCTAGCCTGGTCTTTACTAGTAATGATTTTCATTAAAGGATACAAATGGATTTTTATCAGTGGGAGTAGCCTTTTCCCTTTCCACGCCCAATAGGATGGAATGGGGAACTAAATATTTAAATAATTATAATAATCATGGCTACCTTTTAGGAATTTGCAGGGCGTCGGCTGGTCTCAGCCATTTTTCCTTTGTTCCAAATAATGCTAGAATTATATAGCAAAACTGATTCTTTCAACTAAAACTTTACTTCTACATAAAAATTAAAAATGTCCCTATGTTTCACAAAAACCATCATCATACAAAATACATTGTATTTTATTTTCTATGAAAATCAAGGAAGGGGGGGGGAGTTTGAAAGCGAGCAAATACTGTCATGCTCCAATGAACACATTCCTTAGGAGGGGGGTCACAACTTCAAAGAGCACGAATGATGTGGAACTAGAAGGTCCAGCATCTCCATACACAATTACCTCTCTGAATCACTTACATTTTCCTATCTGTATACGACACATACTATCACTTTCTTTTAGCTCTTCTTAACACTCCTCTGTTCCTCTCTTACAATTAAACTTTCCCAAAAAAAAAACTTTCTGACAAAGAGAAAAAAGACTTCTATTTTTTTCACATCAGCTTACTTACAATATACTCTTTCATAACTTCAAAAAAAACCTTTCTTTTCCAATGTTTAACTTACATAAACCTTCAAATGTATAAACCAGTTACACTTATTATTACCCGTTTATCATCTCCCTTTCACTGCAGAATGGAATGCATTTAACCTCTTCATAGATAACACAAAAAAAACCAACCCAGCGTACTTCCGGATTGTCCACCCATGGGTTAACTAGAGAGTAATTAATTTCACATACACAGACTAAGACATCTTGCATATCTCACCTATTCTGGGAAAAACACTATAGAACAACTTTATCTCATTAAATTTTCTTGAGAGTTTTCTCTAGTAGTTGAACAGGCATAAAGATTGTACGGTACTCTAATTATATGTGTCCTTCTATCGGGACCAATATGTTGAATCAGCAGCCCAGTAGTCTGGGTGATATTATTCATTCAGCTTCTGGGGTTCCTAATGACCACCCCAGCTTCCTAATCCTCTGTTTCTCTGCTTCCTCAAGTCCCTCTGGCTGTATGGGTTGGAGCGGGCACCTTATAGGTTGGTGTCCCTTCTTTCTTGCTACCTCTTCAATTCCCGTTATACTACTACCTTGTTTGGCCGCTACAGGATGGTGTACGTTAAGTCTAAATACTAAAATGTCAGGAATGTCCTCTAACAGTGGCTTGAGACCAAGGATCTCGGCTCTATAACCTCCTGGCACTGTTTTTATTAGTCCCCAACCGTTGTCATTAATGCCTAACAAAATTCCAGTCTTACAGTCGGGACTTGTCAGCTGTTATGTAGACAGTTAACCCTATTATTCTAGAGAACGCTCACAGTGCTTGACTGCCACTCTAAGTTCCCTTAGGGTGCATCTTCCATAAACGTGAGCTGGTCACCGAGTACTTCAGTTAAACTGACAGTACGGAGCGAGTTCGAATGGCACGTGACCACTTGCCACTCTCAACAAAGGATAGGACAATCTACCGTATGTCACAGTTCAGTGTACAAGTATATAATCCCTATTCACATTGAAATCAGTGGCGTTTGTCCATACACTTACCACCTGGACTCTATACCACACAAACAAATTATCTTATACTTCTACGCAACAGTAGAGAAAAGCAAAGTAGCAAAATCACCCAAGACAGACTGACTATTGTCAAAGTACAATATGTCTCACATGGTACTTTTTATGAGTCTCCCGGAGACTCTTTTCCATAAAAAGGCGGCTCCTGGAGCACGCCATAGTTCCATAAAAAGGCAGCTCCCGTAGTTCAGAGATCGGAACTAAGTCAGAGCCCGAGGACCCCCGGATAGACAAACAAAATTGTGTGTATCTTACCGGGGTCCGGAAGGGATGACTCTCCGATCTCGGTGGGACCTCCACTTGTTAGGAACTGCTATGATAACCCCGGCTACCATTTCCCCGTCCGTCTGTCTTAGGCTCGGACGTCCGGGAGAGAAAGCGTTCACCCAAGAAGAGATGGACACAGACAAAAGTATGGTGAAATCAGTCTCTGTTTACTGATAGAAAAAGGGGCGTTTATATACATTTCAAACAAAGGGGGAAGCACAATGCATCTCTATGCAGAAAGAGCAAAATTGCCTTGTTGGCAGTTATTTATCCGTACATTGTATCATTTCTTCAAGGAAAAGATAACGGCTAGAATGTGGTCACCCAGAAGTCACATCTGCAAGGTTGCAGACAGCAAGACGGAGTGCATAATGTGCCGTGTGCAGAGGCAAGAGCCTTGTGTGCATAAGCAATTACACAATGTTAAAGCAACATTTACCATACAAATGGAGAGACTAATGATAATAGGTTCCCCTCCCCTTCCACCTATTAATGAGGGACTCTGATCCATATGCAAATAAATAGATTTTGTTGAAACCCTGTTTTTAATATAATTAACACATTAGATTATAAAACAATATATATATATATATATATATATATATATACATACACACAGTATCTCACAAAAGTGACTACACCCCTCAGATTTTTATAAATAATTTATTACATTTTTTAATGTGACAACAATGAAGAAATGACACTTTGCTACAATGTAAAGTAGTGAGTGTACAGCTTGTATAACAGTGTAAATTTGCTGTCCTCTCAAAATAACTTAACACATAGCCATTAATGTCTAAACCGCTGGCAACATAAATCAGTACACCTCTAAGGAAAATGTCCAAATTGGGCCCAAAGTATCAATATTTTGTGTGGCCACCATTATTTTCCAGCACTGCCTTAACCCTCTTGGGCATGGAGTTCACCAGAGCTTCACAGGTTGCCACTGGAGTTCTCTTCCACTCCTCCATGACGACATCACGGAGCTGGTGGATGTTAGAGACCTTGTGCTCCTCCACCTTCTGTTTGAGGATGCCCCACAGATGCTCAATAGGGTTTAGATCTGGAGACATGCTTGGCCAGTCCATCACCTTTACCTTCAGCTTGTTTAGCAAGGCAGTGGTCGTCTTGGAGGTGTGTTTGGGGTCATTATAATGTTGGAGTACTGCCCTGCGCCCCAGTTTCCGAAAAGAGGGGATCATGCTCTGCTTCAGTATGTCACAGTACATGTTGGCATTCATGGTTCCCTCAATGAACTGTAGATCCCCAGTGCTGGCAGCCCTCATGCAGTCCCAGACCATGACACTCCCACCTCCATGCTTGACTGTAGGCAAGACACACTTGTCTTTGTACTCCTCACCTGGTTGCCGCCACACACGCTTGACACCATCTGAACCAAAGAAGTTTATCTTAGTCTCATCAGACCACAAGACATGGTTCCAGTAATCCATGTCCTTAGGTTGCTTGTCTTTAGCAAACTGTTTGCGGGCTTTCTTGTGCATCATCTTTAGAAGAGGCTTCCTTCTGGGATAACAGCCATGCAGACCAATTTGATGCAGTGTGCGGCGTATGGTCTGAGCAGTGACAGGCTGACCCCCCCCACCCCTTCAACCTCTGCAGCAAGGCTGGCAGCACTCATACGTCCATTTCCCAAAGACGACCTCTGGATATTACACTGAGCATGTGCACTCAACTTCTTTGGTCGACCATGGCATGGACTGTTCTGAGTGGAACCTGTCCTGTTAAGCCGCTGTATGGTCTTGGCCATCATGCTGCAGTTCAGTTTCAGGGTCTTGGCAATCTTCTTATAGCCTAGGCCATCTTCATGTGGAGCAACAATTATTTTTTTCAGATCCTCAGGGAGTTCTTTGCCATGAGGTGCCAAGTTGAACTTCCAGTGACCAGTATGAGAGAGTGAGAGCGATAACCCCAAATGTTACACACCTGCTCCCCATTCACACCTGAAACCTTGTAACAATAATGAGTCACATGACACCGGAGAGGGAAAATGGCTAATTGGGCCCAATTTGGACATTTTCACCTAGGGTGTACTCACTTTTGTTGCCAGCGGTTTAGACATTAATGGCTGTATGTTGAGTTATTTTGAGGGGACGGCAAATTTACACTGCTATACAAGCTGTACACTCACTACTTTACATTGTAGCAAAGTGTCATTTCTTCAGTGTTGTCACATGAAAAGATAGAATAAAAGATTTACAAAAATGTGTGGGGTGTACTCACTTTTGTGAGATACTGTGTGTGTGTGTGTGTATATATATATATATACATAAACATGTAAATTTGATTCCAGATTCCTTTAGTTATGAAATGTAGTGTCCTCAAATAATTATGATATTAACACACTTTGTTAGTGGGGATATTCTCCATCTAGAGCTCCTCGCCTTTGTTCTAGTTTGGCACCAAATTGTTCCACTCTCTTTTCTCTGGCTTTAAGTAGAACATCAGTTTCCAGCAATCTCTGGCAATGTCTTTTAAATTGTGGTAGTGTAACATGTTATTGTTGTTTTAGGTAGGTTTGTGTGTTTTATATTTTGGATGTTGTTGTGCATATATAATTAGGATTTGTGTCAGGTCACCTGGGGTCAGGTGACAGATGCGCACTGCTGAGGTGCGAATTGCACTGCTGAAGTGCGAAGCGCACCGCTAAGGTTCTGGACCTAGCTGACTGCTGCTAATGTGCTCCGGCTGGTATGGGAAGACAGCCCCTGGAGCACTGACACAGACACACAGACACGATGCTAGTGCATCGGTTTGCCCAGGGCGTGGAGTCTAAGAGCCAGTAGCTGTTCGCCAGAGCCTCTGGTGGTGAGGATGGATCTGGCTGCAACTGGATCCAGGTAGCGGCCTCCGGGTCCCCTAGCTCTCGCTCTGCTGGCACAAGTAGAGGAGAGGAAGCAGCAGCGCAGGAAACAACAAGAGATAGTCAGCGGGCTAGCAAAGGGTCAGGGCCACAAGCAAACAGGCACAGCCAGGAGAGCACGCCAAGGTCGGGTTATCAAGCAGACAGGAGAACAGAGAACAAGCCGAAGGTCAGTGTATCAGGCAGGCAGGGATAGAAAGAACAAGCCAAAGGTGGATAAATGGAAAAGACTCAGAGCACACGAAAGAAACAACCACACATGAAGCCAAACACTCAATATTGATCAGCAGCGAGGCTTGTAGCACATGATCTTAAATAGTGTCTCCTTAATTGGAAACTGGGGCTAGGGTTGCCATCTCATCCCTTTAAACCCAAACACATATTAATAACACAGGTTGTGTGGCTAATTGAGGTGGTAATTAAACTCACTTGGTGCCTTATCTGCATTAAATTAGCCTCAGAACCTGTGTAATTCATATGTGTTCGGGTTTAAAGGGATGAGGTGGCAACCCTAACTGGGGCGGAGTTCACTGAGGGGAGATTACTTAACCCACAGGTGATGATGTGCACGGCCTCTAAGCTGACACGACCAAGGAGGTAAGCAACCAGACAGGACATAAATGTAGTATAGGTTCATGACAATTTGATTTTGGAAAAATGCAACCTGTCTATTTATGTTGCAGACACAGGGAATACACTTTCCCTTGCTGTCCTGAAGAAGTAGGCTTTGACCTGTGAGACGCGTTGAATGTGGATATTAAATCTTTACTTCTTTAGTTACGATGAAACATTGGAGTGGCTTATGTACACCATGTCATATGTGATCTGTAACACTGGCACCATGTTTGACAGATTTTAATGTTGGGTTTTAATTGTTACAATAATAAACGTTTGATGTTTTATATATGTAGCGCCCCCATAGTAATAGGTGGATTTTTGCAGGAGAGGCAAATTTAGTCAGGCCTGAATGTTTTAATCTGGGCAGGGGAGTGGCCCCAGGCAGAGCTGGAGATTGCAGGAAGGAACACCACTTGGATACTCTGCCCCTTTGCTCCTGGAAGACTTTGGAAAAGAGAATGGATGAGGAGGTGTCACTTTCTGAAGTATGTTAAGGAGTCCTGACCAATTCCCATCCTGGATTGGCAGGGGGCATGCCTCCTTAATACTGTGATCTGCCCACCTGGGGGAGGAGTGTGTGTTGGGTGGAAGAGGGAGATGTATCTGTGGTGCTGTGGAGGCCTCATCCGGGAAGGGAGCCCCCAGTCTATGGGGGGTTGACCTTGAGGCCTGGTGGCTCGGGTGCAGCCAGGGAGAAAAGTTGGTTCCTGGAGCAGCACAAGGGAGCAGGAGAACAGAGAGGCTACAGAGAGGATTCTTTAAAGGATCCACCAGTGCCGGTGAATGGCAGCCCCTGGGAGCTGGATGACAAGGCTGGAGCAGGCTGGGAGAGGACAGTGGACAGTCTGTGGAAGTCAGAGTAGCCAGTTAGGGGAAGGAGTGTCACTGGACAGTGATGTAGGCTGGAGGGGCCTGGAAGATGGATGAGCTGGAGTAGTAGTTCATTCAGTGCCCAGCTAGCACCAACGTACTTAGCTACACAAATGAGGGCCCGTGGCTTCACAACTGGGATCTTGTGGACCTTGCCCACAACGGGTGGTCCAGAGGTCCTGCCGACAGTAGAGAAGGCCTCACCACATTCTAGCTGTGGTGGAAGAGGAAGTGTCATGGAGGCTTGATAAATTTCCCTTCAGGCCTAGCAAGAAGAAAGCAAGTGTTGTGCAGGAGAGAAGTGAAGGAGTGTAATGGTCAGCAAGGATTAGTGCTGGAGGAGGAAGTAGAGTAACATCCAGCAATCGTCAGTACTGGAGGAAGAAGGAGAGTATATACGGAGGTGTATACAGAATGGTCCTATATCCCGATTCACTGGGCATCCCACAGTCGTCCCCACCCTATCCAAGTTTAACCCCTCAATAAAACAACAAAAACAAAGTACCAGCTTGTTCAGTGACTACGGATGAACGGAAAGTGTGTAATTGAGGGCAGAGAGACAGGTGAACCACTACCAGCCCCCCATAAGGGGTCCATTGGCTACAATGAAAAATTTGTGATACCCTAAAAGTCCTAATTATTTTTTTTTTTCTAGAGGGATTTTGTTTATGTGTAACTGTTTAGAGGATGTGATACCT
The DNA here is from genome assembly GCA_018402905.1 of Glandirana rugosa. Taxonomy (NCBI): domain Eukaryota; kingdom Metazoa; phylum Chordata; class Amphibia; order Anura; family Ranidae; genus Glandirana; species Glandirana rugosa. The sequence goes on along the minus strand of BLSH010009219.1, from coordinate 1,725,878 downwards.
ACTAATAAGGTTATACAGTCAGGTCCATAAATATTGGGACATCGACACAATTCTTATCTTTTTGGCTCTATACACCACCACAATGGATTTGAAATGAAACAAACAAGATATGCTTTAACTGCAGACTTTCAACTTTAATTTGAGGGTATTTACATCCAAATCAGGTGAACGGTGTAGGAATTACAACAGTTTGTATATGTGCCTCCCACTTTTTAAGGGACCAAAAGTAATGGGACAGATTAACAATCATAAATCAAACTTTCACTTTTTAATACTTGGTTGCAAATCCTTTGCAGTCAATTACAGCCTGAAGTCTGGAAGGCATAGACATCACCAGACGCTGGGTTTCATTCCTGGTGATGCTCTGCCTGGCCTCTACTGCAACTATCTTCAGTTCCTGCTTGTTCTTGGGGCATATTCCCTTCAGTTTTGTCTTCAGCAAGTGAAATGCATGCTCAATCGGATTCAGGTGAAGTGATTGACTTGGCCATTGCATAACATTCCACTTCTTTCCCTAAAAAAACTCTTTAGTTGCTTTCGCAGTATGCTTCGGGTCATTGTCCATCTGCACTGTGAAGTGAGTTGAGTTCTGAAGCATTTGGCTAAATATAAGTAGATAATATTGCCCAAGACACGTCAGAATTCATCCTGCTGCTTTTGTCAGCAGTCACATCAATAAATACAAGAGAACCAGTTCCATTGGCAGCCATACATGCCCACGCCATGACACTACCACCACCATGCTTCACTGATGAGGTGCTGTGCTTTGGATCATGAGCAGTTCCTTTCCTTCTCCATACTCTTCTCTTCCCATCACTCTGGTACAAGTTGATCTTGGTCTCATCTGTCCATAGGATGTTGTTCCAGAACTGTGAAGGCGTTTTTAGATGTTGTTTGGTAAACTCTAATCTGGCCTTCCTGTTTTTGAGGCTGACCAATGGTTTACATCTTGTGGTGAACCCTCTGTATTCACTCTGGTGAAGTCTTCTCTTGATTATTGACTTTGACACACATACACCTACCTCCTGGAGAGTGTTCTTGGTCTGGCCAACTGTTGTAAAGGGTGTTTTCTTCACCAGGGAAAGCATTCTTCGGTCATCCACCACAGTTGTTTTCTGTGGTCTTCCGGGTCTTTTGGTGTTGCTGAGCTCACCAGTGCGTTCTTTCTTTTTAAGGATGTTCCAAACAGTTGATTTGGCCACACCTAATATTTTTGCTATCTCTCTGATGGGTATGTTTTGTTTTTTCAGCCTAATGATGGCTTGCTTCATTGATAGTGACAGCTCTTTGGATCTCATATTGAGAGTTGACAGCAACATATTCCAAATGCAAATAGCACACTTGAGATGATCTCTGGACCTTTTATCTGCTCCTTGTAAATGTGATAATGAGGGAATAACACACACCTGGCCATGGAACAGCCGAGCAGCCAATTGTCCCATTAGTTTTGGTCCCTTAAAAAGTGGGAGGCACATATACAAATTGTTGTAATTCCTACACTGTTCACCTAAGTTGGATGTAAATACCCTCAAATTAAAGCTGAAAGTCTGCAGTTAAAGCACATCTTGTTTGTTTCATTTCAAATCCATTGTGGTGGTGTATAGAGCCAAAAAGATTAGAGATTAGATTGTGTCGATGTCCCAATATTTATGGACCTGACTGTATAACCAGATGACTACCATTTTTTTTATTTTTGGTATTGCTGAAAATTGTCCTGGAATGAAAGGGGGTAAATGTCTATAATTGAAGTGGTTAATGTTATACCACTGCAAAGTGTATACATCTGATCAGTGGTGGCCGATGCTCAATATTTTTTTTTGGGGGGGTGGCAAACAAACCCCCCCACTCGCACTGCTGCCTCCACCCGCCACCGCAACCCCCTCACTAGCGCCGCCACCCCCTCACTCGCACTGTCGCTGCCACCAGCCCCCCTCGGGAAAGGGGCGGGAAGGTGGCCTTACCGAAGCAGACAGATGACTAGGACCCAGGGTAGGGCTGCTGCTCCAGCTTGCCGAGGGAAGAGCCAGGGCTTCTCCTCCTGGCCGAACAGGATGTGGGTCTTGTGCCCCGAGCCCATCCTTTTTTTAAGCCAATTTAGAGCCTCAGGCTCTAATCGTGTGCTTAAAAAGAAAAACCCTATTGAAATCCATGCATCCGATGTCCTGCATGGAGATTAGGGGCCAGGCAAATGGATTAGGGGGCGGCGCCCCTGCGCCCCTAATGTATGGGCCACCACTGCATCTGATGGTCCACAGTATAGGGATAATATAAACCATTTAAAGAATATGTTTTAAAAATACTTCTAATTTGTAAAAATTACAATATAATTTACAGTCCATTTTGAATCGTATTGTAAATTTTACACCTACAGGAATTTCTTCAGCGCTATATAGTGAATGTTATGAAAGCAAAAACACATCCAGGAACAGTGATCAGGCAATGGATTTTTAAGACATGTTTAGTAATGGCAATCTACAGAAAATGACAGGTGTTTTATAATTTGCTTCCTTATTTTTCTCCTCCCCATTCTTCTCATGATAGTCATTTATCCATTTCCCTTTACTTCCTGAAATTCTCCCTAAAACTCCTGTAACATGTGATAGGAGCTTCCCAGGAAGTATCTGTGAGGCCAGGGTTACAATTATCAGTGTCTCAAGAAACCAGCAAGTGTGTCACGTACCTGGTGGTGGAGTCGGATATGTAGAGGGAGGCCCCCCTTACTCCTCTGTCTCGGAGCCTCTGCTAGAGCAGACAGGTGGCGCTCGAGCAGCAGCGCCTCCTCCATAGAGGGCACTAGTGCACCATCCACCGTGTGGGAGAGAGCGGCTGACTCCCCTGACTGGCTCCCTATGTACTGACTGCAATACCTGTGTACTGGCTCCCTGTGTACTGACTGCAAAACCTGTGTACTGGCTCCCTTTGTACTGACTACAATACCTGTGTACTGGCTCCCTGTGTACTGACTACCCATGTACTGGCTCCCTGTGTACTGAATACCTGTGTATTTGCTTTCTCTGTACTGGCTCCCTGTGTACTGACTACAATACCTGTGTACTGGCTACAATACCTGTGTACTGGCTCCCTGTGTGCTGACTGCAATACCTATGTACTGGCTCCCTGTGTACTGGCTACAATATCTGTGTACTGGCTCCCTGTGTACTGACTGTAATACATGTGTACTGGCTCCCTGTGTACTGGCTACAATACCTGTGTCCTGGATCCCTGTGTACTGGCTACAATACCTGTGTACTGGCTCCCTATGTACTGACTGCAATACCGGTGTACTGACTCCCTGTGTACTGGCAACAATACCTGTGTACTGGCTTCCTGTGTACTGGCTACAATACCTGTGTACTGGCTCCCTGTGTACTGGCTCCCTGTGTACTGACTACCTGTGTACTGGCTCCCTGTGTACTAACTGGCTCCCTGTGTACTGGCTCCCTGTGTACTAACTGGCTACCTGTGTACTTGCTGCAATACCTGTGTACTCGTTCCCTGTGTACTGACTGCAATACCTGTGTACTGGCTCCCTGTGTACTGGCTCCCTATGTACTAACTGGCTGCATGTGTACTGACTGCAATACCTGTGTACTAGCGCCCTGTGTACTGACTGCAATACCTGTGTACTGGCTCCCTGTGTACTGACTACCTGTGTATTGGCTCCCTGTGTACTGACTACAATACCTGTGTACTGGCTACAATACCTGTGTACTGGCTCCTTCTGTACTGACTACCTGTGTACTGGCTCCCTCTGTACTGACTACCTCTGTACTGACTACCTGTGTACTGACTACAATACCTATGTACTGGCTACAATACCTGTGTACTGACTGCAATACCTGTGTATTGGCTCCCTGTGTATTGGCTCCCTGTGTACTGGTTCCCTGTGTACTGACTACCTGTGTACTGGCTTCCTGTGTACTGACTACCTGTGTACTGGCTTCCTGTGTACTGGCTTCCTGTGTACTGGCTTCCTGTGTACTGACTACCTGTGTACTGACTACCTGTGTACTGACTACCTGTGTACTGACTACCTGTGTACTGGCTACCTGTGTACTGGCTACAATACCTGTGCACTGACTACAATACCTGTATACTGGCTCCCTGTGTATTGACTGCAATACCTGTGTACTGGCTCCCTGTGTACTGGCTACAATCCCTGTGCACTGGCTCCCTGTGTACTGACTACAATACCTGTCTACTGGCTCCCTGTGTACTGGCTACAGTACCTGTGTACTGGCTCCTTGTGTACTGGCTACAATACCTGTGTACTGGCTCCCTGTGTACTAACTGGCTACCTGTGTACTTGCTGCAATACCTGTGTACTGGTTCCCTGTGTACTGACTGCAATACCTGTGTACTGGCTCCCTGTGTACTGGCTCCTTATGTACTAACTGGCTGCATGTGTACTGACTGCAATACCTGTGTACTAGCTCCCTGTGTACTGACTGCAATACCTGTGTACTGGCTCCCTGTGTACTGACTACCTGTGTATTGGCTCCCTGTGTACTGACTACAATACCTGTGTACTGGCTACAATACCTGTGTACTGGCTCCTTCTGTACTGACTACCTGTGTACTGGCTCCCTCTGTACTGACTACCTCTGTACTGACTACCTCTGTACTGACTACCTCTGTACTGACTACCTGTGTACTGACTACCTCTGTACTGACTACCTGTGTACTGACTACCTGTGTACTGACTGCAATACCTGTGTATTGGCTCCCTGTGTATTGGCTCCCTGTGTACTGGTTCCCTGTGTACTGGTTCCCTGTGTACTGGCTTCCTGTGTACTGACTACCTGTGTACTGACTACCTGTGTACTGGCTACAATACCTGTGCACTGACTACAATACCTGTATACTGGCTCCCTGTGTATTGACTGCAATACCTGTGTACTGGCTCCCTGTGTGTACTGACTACAATACCTGTCTACTGGCTCCCTGTGTACTGGCTACAGTACCTGTGTACTGGCTCCTTGTGTACTGGCTACAATACCTGTGTACTGGCTCCCTGTGTACTGACTGCAATACCTGTGTACTGGCTGTATACTGTGATACTGGCTTGCAATACCGGTGTACTGGCTTCCTGTGTACTGGCTCCCTGTGTACTGGCAACAATACCTGTGTACTGGCTTCCTGTGTACTGGCTCCCTGTGTACTGGCTACAATACCTGTATACTGGCTTCCTGTGTACTGCCTCTCTGTGTACTAACTGGCTCCTTGTATATTAACTGGCTCACTGTGTGCTGGCTGCAATACCTGTGTACTGACTGCAATACCTGTGTACTGGCTGCAATACCTGTGTACTGGCTCCCTGTGTACTGACTGCAATACCTGTGTACTGGCTCCCTGTGTACTGGCTCCCTTTGTACTGACTACCTGTGTACTGGCTCCCTGTGTACTGACTGGCTCCCTGTGCACTGGCTCCCTGTGTACTAACTGGCTCCCTGTGTACTAACTGGCTACCTGTGTACTGGCTGCAATACCTGTGTACTGGTTCCCTGTGTACTGACTGCAATACCTGTGTACTGGCTCCCTATGTACTAACTGGCTGCCTGTGTACTGACTGCAATACCTGTGTACTGGCTCCCTGTGTACTGACCGTAATACCTGCGTACTGGCTCCCTGTGTACTGACTACCTGTGTATTGGCTCCCTGTGTACTAACTGGCTCCCTGTGTACTAACTGGCTACCTGTGTACTGGCTGCAATACCTGTGTACTGGTTCCCTGTGTACTGACTGCAATACCTGTGTACTGTCTCCCTGTGTACTGGCTTCCTATGTACTAACTGGCTGCCTGTGTACTGACTGCAATACCTGTGTACTGGCTCCCTGTGTACTGACTGCAATACCTGCGTACTGGCTCCCTGTGTACTGGCTCCCTGTGTACTGGCTCCCTGTGTACTGACTACTAGAGTTGAGCGAACACCTGGACGTTCGGGTTCTGCTGGTCCGTCCGAACTTCGGGACAAAGTCCGGGTCTGGGTCCGGACGGAACCCGAACGATCGCACGGACAACAGGCACGCTAGCAAGCCCAAGGCAGGCCTGGGTCTGGGCCTGAAACAGGGCTTCAAGCCTGCCTGGTCGTCTTGGGCTTGCAGGTCCACAAGCGAGTTGAGATCATCAGTCATGTGTCCCTCGGTCATGTGTCCCTCGGTCATGTGTCCCTCGGTCATGCGTCCATAACGTCAGTCATGTGTCCCTCGGTCATGTGTCCATAACGTCAGTCATGTGTCCGTCGGTCAATCATGTATCCTTCGGTCATGTGTCCCTCTGTCATGTGTCCATAACGTCAGTCATGTGTCCCTTGGTCATGTGTCCATAACGTCGGTCATGTGTCCATCGGTCAATCATGTGTCCCTCGG
>BLSH010009219.1:1675967-1698190 GCA_018402905.1 Glandirana rugosa | reverse complement strand
CATGCACAGCTGTTCCAGATTCTGACTGCTCCAGTTTTGCTGAAAAAGCCCCCCAATGTATTTCATTGTGCAAGTTGTATATTTTACCAGTTAAGGTTGTTTGATAATGTATAATTGCTCCTATTAAAGTCACTGTTTGGATAAAGTAGGGAGGGGTTCAAACCCCAGTCAGGATATTTCTGCTATCTGTGTTCCATTTGGGGAAATGTCCCTTTACTTCTGTCCCTGAGATACAACCATAACTTAGAGGTAATCTCTTCAAAGTGAGGGGAATTCACCACTTAAGGCATGTACACACGATGCGAAATTCGGATGGGAATTGTCGTTCGTCAGCCTGTCGTCCGAAATTCTTACCATTAGTATGCTCCTTTCGACATCCGATTTGCTTTTCTAATCAGACAAAAGCTGGATGTGCAGACTAGTAAATTTTTGTCTGTCGACAACGCCACGTCCGATTTTCGGATGATGTGTACAGAAATCGACGCACAAAAGTCGAAAGTACAACCATGCGTATTCGGAACCAAAGAACAACCCGGAAGTGTTCGGTCGTGTAAACTGGCGATCATAATTCACAATTAACATTCGTGAAACGGCAATAGAAATTATGAAGTGCAGCGCACATTATCATCTTTTTAATGTCTTTTTAATAACAAAATATAGCGGAAGCGGCCCAAAGGGTGATGCACCAAAAATGAACTTCCTCTTTATACTCTCCTAGTACGTCACTACGTTCGCCTTTGTCGAACGACAATTTTCGTATAGTCAGTATGCTTTACAAAATCATAGACATGTGATTTTGACAAAAATCAGAAGCGCAGCCCTATGAAAATCGGAACGTGTGTATGAGGCTTTAGACTTTTTTCACTACAACAGGTGTCCCTATTCGAAGATCTTAGTGATAATGGAATTATATAGACAGCAATGGAAAAAAAATATAGGGGTTCTCACCCTCATCCACATTATGCAAGCCAAAATATAAAAACATACATACACTTTAATTACAGGTACAGGGTTATATATAATGGGCTATATAAATTAAAAATATGCAACATACATGTGCAAAATGTGACAGTGAATTAAAGTGTTTGTTCACCAATACCAGGAGTCTACCAAGCAAAATAGGTGAGTTGGAAGCTCTGGTGTGTGAGGAGAACTATGATTTAATTGGTATTGCTAAATCGTGGCTTCATTCTTCACATGACTGGGCTATTAATATTCTTGGCTATGCTCTCTTTCGGAAAGACAGGGTAAAACAGAAGGGTGGGGGTGTCTGTCTCTATGTGAGAAGTGATATCAAAGCGAGTGTGAATGAGGACCTAGTTGATGGAGAGTGTGATGAGTCTGAAGCATTATGGGTAGATCTGCATATGGGTGTGCACACTACAAAGGTTATCATTGGAGTTTGTCATAGACCTCCCAGTCTTAAAGAGGAGGTAGAGGCTCAGCTCCTTGCACAGATGGAAAGAGCTGCAAGGGTTGGGACAGTGATAATAATGGGGGATTTTAACTACCTTGTGCCCAAGTCGGATGTGATGTAACGCGTCAGGGGCGTGGCCATACGACGACTCAGGCAAACGTTCAGTGACGGGTGGAGACGCCGTGGATGGGTGGCAACAAGCAGCGATCACTTATCGGTACCGTACAAGATATTGTTCATGAATGATTGTTTCAACAATGTACATGTAAGCGCATTTTATTAAGATTAAAGTTCCATTTTAAAAAATGATACACTATGAGAGGCTTCTTTTTGCTCTACCTTTGTTATGAGTCACTGGCTTTTGAAAGGAAAACTGAGAAGACAGAGAGCTATATTGATTGATATGCTGATTGGCCAATATACATCTGGTGAGCCTCAGTGTGTTTATGTTTGCACGTGGTGACACTGGTGGCACACGTGGTGACACTGGTGACACACAGACTTGTGTGGAGACCAGCATTAATTTCTGTCACATTTTGTGTCATTATTGGACTTTTTTGAGCACATGCACTTTCATGCGTTTTACAGCATTCAATGTTTACGTATTATTGATGCACTTTATATTGATGTGCATTTTTTGGAATGTTTAAACACATTAATTATTATTTGCACGTTACACTGTTATCTATAACACTTTTAGCGCTGCTGAAAACTCTTTCAGTTTAAGTTTTCATTATTTTCATTTTATTTTATATAAGCAGCAGCTATTTCTTAGTAACCACGGAGGAGTAATTTGATTTTAGCGCGGTGATTTACTACATATATTTTATACTTGGATTTTGCAAAAGCGTTTGACACCGTTCCCCACACACGGCTAATGTGTAAGGTAAGGTCTACAGACTTGGAAAGATCAGTTTGTAAATGGATAGAAAACTGGCTAAAAGACCGAAATCAGAGAGTAGTGGTTAATGATTCTTACTCTGAATGGTCAGTGGTGTACCCCAAGGTTCAGTGTTGGGACCCTTGCTTTTCAATATATTTATAAATGGTATAGGGTCTGGGATTAAAAGTACCATTTTAGTGTTTACAGATGACATCAAGCTATGCAGTGGAATAACGTCCTTACAGGATGTCTCCAACTTACATGCAGACTTCAATGAGCTGTCTAATTGGGCGACTATGTGGCAAATGAGGTTTAATATTGATAAATGTAAAGTTATGCATTTGGGGTCTAAGAATATGCATGCATCGTACATACTAGGGGGAGTACAACTGGGGGAATCCATAGTGGAGAAGGATCTGGGGGTTTTGGTAGATAATAAGCTTAATAATGGCATGCAATGCCAAGCTGAGGTTTCCAAAGCAAGCAAAATCCTTTCTTGTATTAAGAGAGGTATGGACTCCAGAGATAGAGACATAATTTTGCCCCTGTGCAAATCATTAGTAAGACCTCATCTGGAATATGCAATTCCGTTTTGGGCACCAGTTCTCAAAAAGGATATTGGGGATCTGGAGAAAGTGCTGAGAAGGGCAACTAAACTAATAAGAGGCATGGAGAAGCTCAGCTATGAGGAAAGATGAAAACTGAATTTATTCTTTCTTGAGAAGAGGAGTTTAAGGGGGATATGATCAACATGTACAAATACATAAGTGGTCCATATAGTGAACTTGATGTTGAGTTATTTACTTTAAGGTCATCACAAAGGACAAGGGGGCACTCTTTACATCTAGAGAAAACATTTGATTTCATCTCCAAATACAGAAAGGCTTCTTCACAGTTAGAGCTGTGAAAATGTGGAATAGACTCCCTCCAGATGTGGTTTTGGCCAGCACGGTAGATTGCTTTAAAAAAGGCCTGGATTATTCCCTTAATGTAAATAATGTAACTGGGTACTAACATTTTTAGGTAAAGTTGATCCAGGTAGAATCCAATTGCCTCTCGGGGGATCAGGAAGGAATTTTTTACCCCGCTATAGCAAATTGGATCATGCTTTGCTGGGGTTTTTGCCTTCCTCTGGATCAACTGTGGGTGAAGGATTGTGTACGGGATTGTATGGTTTATATATCATTTTTCTATTTTTTTTTTTTTTTTGGTTGAACTACAGGTGATACTTGAAAAATTAGAATATTGTGCAAAAGTTCATTTATTTCAGTAATGCAACTTAAATGGTGAAACTAATATATGAGATAGACTCATTACATGCAAAGCAAGATAGTTCAAGCTGTGATTTGTCATAATTGTGATGATTATGGCTTACAGCTCATGAAAACCCCAAATCCACAATCTCAGAAAATTAAAATATTGTGAAAAGGTGCAATATTCTAGGCTCAGTGTCCCACTCTAATCATCTAATTAAGCCATAACACCTGCAAAGGGTTCCTGAGCCTTTAAATGGTCTCTCAGTCTGGTTCAGTAGGAATCACAATCATGGGAAAGACTGTTGACCTGACAGTTGTGCAGAAAACCATAATTGACACCCTCCATAAGGAGGGAAAGCCTCAAAAGGTAATTGCAAAAGAAGTTGGATGTTCCCAAAGTGCTGTATCAAAGCACATTAATAGAAAGTTATGTGGAAGTGAAAAGTGTGGAAGGAAAAGGTGCACAAGCAGCAGGGATGAGCGCAGCCTGCAGAGGATTGTCAGGAAAAGGCCATTCAAAGGTGTTGGGGACTTTCACAAGGAGTGGACTGAGGCTGGAGTCAGTGCATCAAGAGCCACCACACACAGACGGATCCTGGACATGGGTTTCAAATGTTGTATTCCTCTTGTCAAGCCGCTCCTGAACAACAAACAACGTCAGAAGCCTCTTACCTGGGCTAAAGAAAAACAGACCTGGTCTGTAACTCAGTGGTCCAAAGTCCTCTTTTCTGATGAGAGCAAATTTTGCATCTCATTTGAAAACCAAGGACCCAGAGTACAGAGGAAGAATGGAGAGGCACACACTGCAAGATGCTTGAAGTCCAGTGTGAAGTTTCCACAGTCTGTGTTGATTTGGGGAGCCATGTCATCTGCTGGTGTTGGTCCACTGTGCTTCATTAAGTCCAGGGTCAATGCAGCCGTCTACCAGGAGCACTTCATGCTTCCTTCCACAGACGAGCTCTATGGGGATGCTGACTTCATTTTCCAGCAGGACTTGGCACCTGCCCACACTGCCAAAAGCACCAAAACCTGATTCAATAACCGTGGGATTACTGTGCTTGATTGGCCAGAAAACTCGCCTGACCTGTACCCCATAGAGAATCTATGGGGCATTGCCAAGAGAAAGATGAGAGACATGAGACCCAACAATGCAGAAGAGCTGAAGGCCACTATTGAAGCATCCTGGTCTTCCATAACACCTCAGCAGTGCCACAGGCTGATAGCTTCCAAGCCACGCCGCATTGAGGCAGTAATTGCTGCAAAAGGGGCCCAAGCCAAGTACTGCGTACATATGCATGCTTATACTTTTCAGAGGTCTGATATTGTTCTATTTACAATCTTTGTTTTATTGATTTCATGTAATATTCTAATTTTCTGAGATTGTGGATTTGGGGTTTTCATGAGCTGTAAGCCATAATCATCACAATTATGACAAATCACGGATAGAACTATCTTGCTTTGCATGTAATGAGTCTATCTCATATATTAGTTTAACCTTTTAGGTTGCATTTCTGAAATAAATGAACTTTTGCACGATATTCTAATTTTTCGAGTATCACCTGTAGATGGACTTGTGTTTTTTTTTCAACCTGATTAACTATGTAACTATATAAGTAATAGTCGAGTGCCATCACAATTTCCTTTTTTTTACAATATGCATTATAGCAAAAGTATTTGATGTTGCCTTCTAGGTTGTTGAACCGATATGAACTGAAGGGTGTAGAGAGTTTTTATAATTTATGGAAATTGTTTTGTCTTGAAGTCCTTCTAAAGTCCTGACATGATCTGTGCTGAGTCCATGATCTGGTGAAACAATGCATTTCTCTCCTCCTGATGTTAATTTGCAATGAATTCTCCTGTATTTACTATAGTAAAGAAATTATCTGTATTTGGAGTAACCTGGACTGTAGCTGATAAATGCTGCTGAACTTCTTCCTTTGTCGCTGCTGTATTATCCTTCTGCAGTGTGGACAGGGTTAAACTGAATATTCATCAATGCAGAAATGCAGCAGCCATCTTTAAAGAGACCACTTTGCAATGCTTGTCTATGGAGTGTCACCATAGCACATCGCTGGGTGCATCAGGCCACATTCTATTCTGTTACATTAACTACTTCCCGACTGCGCGCCGTGTTTTCGCGGCGGCAGTCGGGATGCTGAGTGCGAATCGCCGTAAATAAGCGGCGATCTGCAATCAGCCACCAGGGGGCGCGCGCGCGTGCACCCGCTGCACTCCTGGGGAGTGTGCCCGCGGCTCAGGCGGACCCGATATCCGCCGGCGAGCCGCGATGAGCGGCTACAGGGAAAGAACGGGGAACCGCCGATGTAAACACGGCGGTTCCCCACTCTGTTAGTAGGGGCATGGGTGATCTACTGATCCCTGTCACTGGGATCAGTTAGATCTCTCATGCCCATGTTAGCCCAACCCCCCCACAGTAAGAACACACCCAGGGAACACAGTTAACCCCTAGCTCCCCCCCCAGGTTAACCCCTTCACTGCCAATGACATTTATACAGTAATCAGTGGACATTTAAATTTCTGATCGCTGAATAAATGTCATTGGTCACAAAAAAGTGTCAAAAATGTCCGAAATGTCCGCTGCAATATCGCAGTACCGCTAAAAAACACCAAAATCGCCACCATTACTAGTAATGAAAAAAAAAACCCCCCAGAAATGAATTCTCACCATCCGTAAATGCGGCCACTTTTGCGCAAACCAATCAATAAATGCCGATTGCGATTTTTTTTATCACAAATATGAGGAATTATATAAATCGGCCAAAAACGGTGAAAAAAAATGTTTTTTTATATTTTTTTTTTTGGATTTGAATTTTAGCAAAAAGTAAGAAAGTTTTTTTGCAAAATGGTCGCTCTTCTTTTGTTTATAGCGGTTATCAGAAATGATGCAGTGGCGATCAAATACCACCAAAAGAAAGCTCTATTTGTGGGGAAAAAAGGATGCAAATTTTGTTTGGGTACAACGTCGCACGACCGCGCAATTGTCAGTTAAAGCGACGCAGCGCCGAAACGCAAAAAGTGCTTTGGTCCTAAAGCTGGAAAACCTTCCGGTTGGTAAGTGGTTAAAGCGGATCTCCATCCAAAATGGGAAGCTCTGCTTGTCTGCCTCTGCCTCCCCCCTTTGGTGCCACATTTGGTACCAGGTAGGAGGGAGGGGGGAAGTGGTTAACTGGTTTTGACAGGTACCCACTCCCGCTTCCTGCTGAGCTTGCCGCGGTGAACTCAGCCGGAAGTTTGGCCCCCCCACAGATGGCCCATTGAGAAAGCGCAGTGCGATTTGTGCTTGCGCAGTAGGAAACCGGCCGTGGAGCCGCAAGGCTTCACTGCCGGTTTCCCTTACCCAAGATGGTGGAGCCAGCACCCGTGAACCGATTCGAGATTTGCCTAGGATAAGGACACCGCGGGATCCCTGGATAGGTAAGTGCTCTAATAGTAAAAGTCAGCAGCTACAGTATTTGTAGCTGCTGTCTTTTAATTTTTTGCTGGGGGGGCTGGAGCTTTAATTTGGGTGGAAGACACCCCAGTCCATAGGGGCCTCCTGCATCATGAACCTCCCAACTCCTCCTGCTCTATAGCTCCCTTGCCACCTTTAGGTAGTCAGGCCAGTTTAAGCTTCAGGAAATTCTATCCCACCTCTATCTTAAAGCTAAACTTTTACTTTCTTTATCAGCTCATCCCCCACAGTTAGTACTGTTTGTACCACTTGCCCCTTCCTTTTAGCTTGGAAGCTCTCACAAGCAAGGCCCCTCTTAAATCACTGTTCTTGGTTGCCAAGTATCAAGTGTATTATTACACTATGTACCACTATTCTACCCAAAGTTGTAACCGTTACAAAATCTTTCTATTAACCATATGTATCAGACCACAGCCACAAAACCAGTTCTTAGTCTCTGTCATTCAGGCACTCAAATATCCTTTGTACAATGTAAAATTAAATGCACAAGGGTCCACAACTTTGGGAATATATGCATTTGCTGGGCAAAAGCCAAGCCCTCCACATAAAGCATCATGTGGATGTATAGCAATGACGTGATCTATTGATTCGATTTTGTTGTATTCCTATACATATTATGAAAACAACCTCTATATGACATTTCCGTTCTGGGATTAATGGCTGGGGTGGCCTTATCCAGGGAGCTGCGATGCATTAAGGAGGCTTTTGCCTCTTTTTGCTGCCCATGCCTGCTCATGTGAGACAGGCAGGGTTTGCGCCGCATCGGCACCATGTGACAGGGGCATACTGGTCATAGCACTGCTGGTACTGAAGGGCAAATGCTAATGCGCAGGCGAGATCCCAGAAGTGCCCATCCTGTCAGACACACAAATATGTGCATGCGCAGGCATATTCGCGATTGCGCCAAATGTCATATAGAAGTGCAGCAGGTTCACTAGTGCTATGCTGTCTGATCTGCAGCTTGTACCCTGTATACCTGTTCCTGTGATCCTTATATGATTCTTGTGTTTGATCTGGCTTCCTCTGACTACGTTTGCTATCTATCACCCTGACCCCGGCTTGCCTTGTTGAACTTTGCTTTATCTCTACTGTGCTTGATATCCTGTTACCAAACGTTGCCTGCATTCCAACCATTCCTTGTCTGCCATCTATATCTGCATCTGTTACCAACCCAGCTTGTCTGACTATGCATCCTGTGTCTCTTATACTCTGCATGCACCTGTCTGGTTCCTGCTGCCATCAGCCCCGGAATCTGCTGGCTTGCTAACACCTGCCATTTAACCTGCTGGTCCACATTGGTGACACATCCACTACACAGAAGACGATCCAGGCAACCATACACCACCACACTCTCACGGCCACTGGCAGGTACGTGACACCATGTCTGATGTTTCATCTTAGAACCCATGTGATGCCAGTGCGGTGTGGTTTCATCACACCGGTGCGCCCTGTTCCATCTTGTTGCAGCCTCGAGGGGTATTGCGCTCACGCACCATGTTGCCCGTGTGGCCGTGGACGCTGACTTGTTGTTGAGCACCTCCCCTTTTTGACTGCACACACATGGTGTTGGAAAGGACTGGCGATGGACCCCTGGGGATAAATAGTGGAAGCAAAGTGGAAGTAGATGGTGGTGGGTTCTTTTTTTTGTTTTGTTTTTTTTTTTTCCATGAGGATACTGAGAAGCAACACTTTGGCTCACAGCTCTTGGTTCATGGTGGGTTATGTTTTGGCTGCCTATATCCTGTCTTTGCATTTAGTTTTGGGTGCTTGGTGGTCTGCTTCCTTCCTGATATATTCCTTTATCTTTGGACTGGACTCAGACTTGGGTGTTTTTTCCTTTTTTTTTCTTTCATACCACCAGATGCAGTTTTTTGTACCTTTTACAACATCATCATGTGTTTCCTCCAATTAATGCTAGATTGCAGCTAGTGCTGCACTTTATTTTTGTTTATCGTCTATTCTGATTTTAATATTTATTCAATAGTATAATGAAAGCTCCCTTCTCTTCAAATGCACTTACTTTGGCTCACAGCTCTTTATTCACAGTGGGTTATGTTTTGGCTGCCTATATACTGTGTTTGCATTGGGTTTTGGGTGCTTGGTGGTCTACTTCCTTTCACTGGTATATTTCTTTATCTTTGGACTAGCCTCAGACTTGGGTGCTTTCCTCCTTTTTTGCATACAGTTACAGGTACATTTTTTTGTACCTTTCACAAATTCGTCATGTGTTTCCTTTAATTACTGCTAGATTGCAGCCAGTGCTGCACTTTATATTTATTTTTGTTGTTTATCGCCTATTCAGACTTTAATATTTAATAGTTTAATGGAAGCTCTTAACTCTTGGCTCTTTATGCTGGTAATTTATGCTTCAGCTGCCCATATTTTGTTTTTATATTTGGCTCTGGGCACTTGATAGTCTATTTCTTTGTACTGGCACACTCCCTTTTCTTTGGACTGAACCTTGAAAATGAGGTGCCTTTCCCTTCCTTATACCACTAGGTGCAGCTTTTTTCACCTTTCACACTCTCACTAAATGTTTGCCCTATTCACTGCTATTTTGCAGCCAGCATTGCACACTATTTTTGTTATGTATTACCCATTTTGATTTAATTATTAATGTATGACTATAATGCATACTTAAATTTCTTTCTATAGCAACTACTTTGGGTGCCAACATGGATTGCCTACCCACGTTGAATCTGCTTTCTGTTTTTCTCCTTGGGTTCTTTATGAGTCACACTTTCACAGCTCCCAGGGAGGACTCCACTGGCGATCACTTTTTGGAAATACTGTCATATCTACTCTTAGCTGATTTGTAAGTATTAGAGCCCCTCTAGCAGCTTTTGAGGTTGGAATTACTCTGTATATTACGAGATACCATTAGGTATGCTACATACCAGATGTTTTATTTTACAGATACTATGCATGCATCTACTCCTGAAGAAGTGAACAAAGACTCACGAAATACCTCGAGTTACTGGATGCAACTTTAGTTTAATCATGTATTGACAGTTGGTTTGTATTTGGTCAACATTATATTTAATTATGTATGAAAATGCGTTAATATGGATTTATTAGAGCCCGTTCACACTGGGGCGACTTGCGCGCCGACGTGAGCGGTCTCAAGTGGCCCCAAGTCGCATGACATCTGAAATCCCATTGAAGTGAATGGGAGCCGTCTTAATGTACACTACTGAAGTTGCTCCGACTTCAGAAAAGGTTCCTGTATGACTTCAAGATCACATCTACATGGAAGCTACTTTACAGTGAAAAGAATAGTGTTTATCTAGGGCAACTCCCTCCCTCCCTTCCTTCTCTGATTGGCCACAGGCATATTTGCCTGGCCTGAAGTCACAATGTAAGTCGCCTGAAGTTGCCTGAAGTCACGCTGAAGTGGCACTGAAGTTGCGCTGAAAGTTGCCTAGCAAAGCCTGCCTAAGTCAGATTGCCCTTGTGTGAACCTGGGCTTACAAATCAGCTTGTTACCATTTTATCCTCTTTTTTTGTATGCAAAATGTATTCATTTAATAAACCACAATGTTGGAAACTAGTTATTCATTGGTTGTATGTGATGTGCCTCATTTAAAGTCCCAGGGCAGATGCATTGGTTGTATGGATATATTAATGAATATGCACATCACTGGGTGCACCAGGCCACATTCTATTCTGTTACATGGAGTGTCACCAGTGCAGGAGGCAGCCATCTTGGCAGGGTCTAATTCGATCTTGTAGGTGACTGGCAGATGCAACAGCGCAAGGTAAAGTGCATGCTGGTGAGGAAATGGGAGAGGCCTGTCTGGAAGCAAGCAGGTATGTAGTGAAAAGACTGGGCTGGCTGAGCAGAACCCTGTTTTAACGGACCACAATCAGGAAAAGCAAAGAGATTACTTACCTTGTCTCAGAGATCAGTAATTTTCTCCCTGGGAGGGTGTACACTTGCTAAGCCTTTTTTTCCTTTTAGGCTATGCATAACCTAATCCATTCTTTCAAATACCTCCAAGGTGTGTCAGTAATTGATTGGTTTATCATCTTCAGGTGTGCAGAGAAATCACAAAACAACTCAGCAGATCCTCTAGGGGTAGAACTACATTGGTTCATTTCTTCAGTGAGAAATCACCACCTCTGCAGTGAACAAACCTAAACATTATATGGTTCTGAATTTTTTTAATTTGGGGTTATTATTTGCTGAATGTAACAAGCTGGAAAAAATAAAGTGTAAAATATGTACTAGAACTAGATGAACAAGTGGGCATATTTCATTCACTAGTAACAGTATTCTTCATTCCATTTTTTAAATGCACTTTGGGGTTAAATTACTAAAGGTGTATAATGCTCACTTCAATTACCCAGTCACTTGCAGGGGAATAATTGGTTGATTAAATGGCTTCACTGAGCCCCTTCCAATTTGTTGAAAGCCCTATAGAGTGAATTAAATTGACATTTATTATGTTCAACGTATGTACAATTTGCCTCGAGGTTTCTGAAAAAAAAAACATTTTTTATTTATTGCTTTGCTAGCAGTAAAATGTAAAGCTTTTGAATTTCTGAATGCGTTGCCAGACATAATGATTTACAATTTATAAAAAGACATCTGTCAGAATGTGATGTATTCCTGGCAATCAAAGCTCAAATCATGTTTAGGTGAAAGTTATTAGCTGACTCGTAAATGTAGTCTTGGTATGGGTCCGGACACTGATCTGTAGCAACATGCATAGTCACATACTTGCCATTGAACTATCCCTGCTTCCAGTAGTCAAACAGGTACTGTCTCCAACAGTGAATGTGAGTCTCAACATTCCATCCCGCTTTGCAAAAGCTAGAAGCAGTTTTTTTTTGTTTTAGCAGACGAGACTTGCAAAATTTCTTTCGTAAAAAAAAAATGTTTGTTACACTCCTAGCAATTCTTCTTTGTATGGGTATCTTTTTGTTTTTTTAGAATCTTACTTCGGTCCGATGCTGGATCTGTCACCCGGCACCTCTAACACTGAGAACCAAGCGATAGAACACCACCAACCGCTTGGTTCACACAGCTCAGTGAGCAGAGTGCTGGTGACTGTCAGTCACCGGCTCTCTGCTCTGACCCCGATGCTCGCTGGAGTGCTGGACTGTGGAGGGGGCGGGAGCGGCCGGCTCAGGCTCTCAGCGGCTCACTGAGCCGAATGCCAGTACAGGCATGTGGGTAGATCCCAACTCCATTGTAGGAATCTTGCCCGAGCCTGAACTGGCTCTAAGACATCAGCTGACAGCGGGCTTCGGCCCACTGTCTGCTGAAAACGGGTCACAGAAATGCATAACGGACTGCACTCATGTGCCAAAAATGCATTTACAGAGGTTACATGACTTAAGATTTAAGATGTCTAGTGGGCAAAGAGAATTGCCGTTGATCCTGAAGAACCAGCAGGGGAGACGCTGGCAGCATCAGATGGAGCAGCAATTGCAGCTCTGAATTGTTACCACTGGGGGAGGGCCAGGGGCGTCGCTAGGGGGTGGCTATCAGGGCTGCAGCCCCGAATGTCACGCCCAAGCCCCGAGCGTCCTGAGGGGTCCCTAATGGCGGGTCTGCTGCTCTATAAAGTCGCGAGCGGGCGGCTTGTCAGAGCCGCAAGCAGCTTGTCAGAGCCGCAAGCGCGCGACTTGTCAGAGCCGCGAGCGCGCGACTTGTCAGAGCCGCGAGCGCACGGCTTTTCAGAGCAGCCAGTGCACGGCTTGTCAGAGCCGCCAGTGCGCGGCTTGTCAGAGCTGCAGGCAGGTCCGGACTGCCCTGGGGCTGCTTTCAGCTGTGGCTGCAGCGGTGCCCATGGCCGATTCTTGTGCAGAGTGACCTCCTTCCCTCAATCACATCACAGCGGTCTTCCGCTGTGTCACTATAGAGCAGTGCTCTGAAATATCCGGCGGCCGGCCACTGTAGCAAAGCTCCGCCTCCTAGAAGGGATAAACGGAACACTGTCCAATGCCGGGAAATTGAAACAGTGTTCCTTCTATTGCATCTAGGAGGCAGAGCTTTGCTACAGTGGCCGGCAGCCGGATATTTCAGAGCACTGCTCTATGGTAACACAGCAGGAGACTGCTGATCTGCTGTGATTAATCCATGCACTGGCAAGGGTGCATATGGGCACTGATAAGGGGAGGCTACAGATGGGCACATGATGGCTACAGATGGGATGGGCACATGATGGCTACAGATGGGCACATGATGGCTACAGATGGGCACATGATGGCTGCATATGGGCATGGTGACGCTGAGGGAGGGACACTCTGCTGGGGGACACCTGTGATGTAAGGAGGAACTCTGCTGGGGACACCTGACAGAAGGAGGGACTCCGCTGGGGGCACCTGATGGAAGAAGGGACTCCGCTGGGGGCACCTGATGGAAGGAGGGACTCCGCTGGGGGCACCTGATGGATGGAGGGGCTCTGCTGGGGGCACCTGATGGATGGAGGGGCTCCGCTGGGGGCACCTGATGGATGGAGGGACTCCGCTGGGGGCACCTGATGAAAGGAGGGACTCCACTGGAAGCACCTGATGGCATCTGTTAGCAGGAGACAGTGGCAAGTGACACACTCAGGGCTCCCACTGATTCTGCATTTGGTGAGTTAAACTATTTCATTTTATATTACAGTGTAATTATAGTAATAATGCGCTTCAGTCATCCTGACACCATAACAACCATGGTGCCGGGATGATTGAAGCACCAACACCAGGTATTTGGAGTATCTTTATCTGCTGATTGCTAAACTTTCTGGAATACATTTATTGTGGTGAAGGATCTGGGCCTGCTGTCCCTCTATCCCGATTTCTTTCCTTCCTTCTCTTCCCTTCCCTCCCTATCTTTCTTTCTTCCTTCCTCCATCCCTCGTTCAACTCAGACGCGAGCCACACCCCCTAAAGCCAGGCCCACCATTTAGTTTAGACCAAACCTATTTTCGCTGCGGCGCGCGTTCCGTGCCGCATTTTTTCAGGCTAGAGCTCCTGGTCTTTTTCCAACCTAGCAACGCCCCTGGGGAGGGCACCCTGTATCAGGCAGAGTTTGCTTGCACATTATGGCAAAAGACACCCCACAGACAGTGGAATTTAGTTCTGCCTTACAGAAGAACTCTGACCAGAAGTTAAATCAAGGCTTATTACATCCTCCAGGGGGCCATGTGCACATAGTGCTTGTCCCCCATTAAAATCAGTGCTGTGATTTGGAAATTTCTAATTTTAACACTTTAACGCTCAATGTGGACTGTAGCTCCACCCCAGGCAGAAGCCCAAGTTATGAGCATTCCTATGGAGGAGGTACAGATAGCACAGAAACCACAGCCTCTTCTCAATTCTGCAGTCCTCCTTGCCATGCATCCCTGTACCTCCCCTCTCCATTCTGCAGCCATACTTCCACTGAATATTGTTAAAAGCCTAAGCCCACAATCTCCTACAGCTGAGCTAGTTCAAAGAAGATGAACATAGTAGAAGCACCGGTCATTCACAAAAACACGGCAACATCCCATGCCAGCATGGGCCTACGCTAGTCTATCTCAGACAAATGTAATAGCTGCCCCATCAACCTTTGAGCATATTAGAAGGACTATGCCAATAAAAACATTCAGATCTGTTCAACATACTGGTTTTAAAGAGAATCCGTCATTTTTCAATTCTGAGCAAAATGGAGGTATCTAACTAGCCCTCACTCTAACCCACTTATGTTTTTACCTTGATGCTTCAAGCTTTATGTAAAAAGGTATCAGAACTTACACTGGTTTTATGATGCTGTCCTCTTCCTCACATGACAGTGTTTGCTCCTGGTGATTGGCTGCTAAGGCATCATCGAAGGAGGTCACACGCACCCCCATACTCAACAAAGCAAAAGAGCAACAGGAGAGTGCTGCCAATCAAGTATAATAGAGTTAATAAGTGGGGTAGCAACTGTCATGTTTTCCTAAATGGGACAGTAAATACTTTGTAGTAGCAGTTTGCTGTGCTTATTTGTTAAATATTAATAAATGGTGCTGTAACCCACTAAACCAAAAAAAGACATCCCTTTACTGAAGACAGACCAAAATAAGATTGATCCAAGTTGGTTGCTATATGACTTGCATTTAAGGTTTTGGTTTAAACACAGTTTTATGGAATTCTTTTGAATGTCAGCAGATTCTTCCTGCTATTTATCATCATTATATCATAATTATATATTGTGGCTGATTTGCCAAAGGAGTTGAGAAGTTCACACAAAAAAGAGTGAAAATTTACCCCAATTATCCAATCATGTGAAATGCAAATTCATGATTATTTATTTCATATACACATGATTGAATAATTTAAGTTAATCTTCACTCTTTTTTGGATGAAAATTCTCAACTCCTTCAGTAAATCAGCCTTATTATATTGTATTACACATCCTTGCTTTGCAGTACATAATGATAATACCTGACCTTACATTACCTTTTAATGCTTTATGCTTGGTGTTTAAGCCCTTTTCTCCAGTTACTTTGCTAATGGACTGTAAAAGAAGCAGCAGAATAGTATAATTATTTCAAATTCATGTTTTAACTAATGCAGTGTCTTGGATACAATGTCATGTGTGGTTAAGTAACTATATATAATGATTTTTCTAACAAGGTCAAAGATAACCTGAGATAGGACTTCTGGCCCAGTATTTTTTTTATATTTTTTAAAAACACACACTACTGTATATTATTTTTTATTTTGCATTCTGCAACTGTCAAGAGATTTTCCCATTTTAAGTTAAAAGAGTTATCTTATACTATAGTAGCCAGACTTTTTTTCATTAATGAATAAATCTGTAATGGAATAACAGAAGACTGTCAAATAAAAAATTCTGGAAAAAAAACGAACGCAAGGGAAAGTTCTTGTTTCGTTTTAGTTTTTTTACTGGAGAAAGCAGCATTAGAAAATATTGAGCTTTGTTTTGCTTAGGAACAAAATTAGACCACGGACATCCATGACTCCACAGTCATACCTTGTGTCTACTCCTCTGATGGTATTCTGGTGAGGGAGTTCTTCAGGCATTTGTTGAATGTTATACATCTCTGTATTCTCCCCTACAGGGTGATGATGTTAGAGACTTAACTCCCTTTTTGAGTGACATTCCACTACCAATTCCTTCTGCTGAGACTAGAGCTGTACTTGATGCTCCATTTACTGAGGAGGAGGTTTCGTCGGCTATCAGCTCCTTTCCTTACTGTAAGTCTCCTGGACATGAGGGGATCCCAACGGAATAGTATAAGCATTACGCTGAAGACTTGTCCTGTCGGTTATTGCATCTGTAGAAGGAATGCTTACACAAAAATTCCCTACCTCAGTCATTTTAAGAAGCCCATGTGGTCCTGTTGGCTAAGCCTGACAAAAGACCCCTTACAGAGTGCATTTTATAGACCCATTTCCCTCCTTAATATGGATATCAAAATCCTAACTAAGCCACCAGACTCACCAAAGTTCTCTACCTCCTGGTGCCCCTGAGCACACTGGATTTATGCCTGGTAAAGCCACTGGTATTAACTTGAGGAGAGTTTTTACCCATACTGAGCTTTACCCTGATAGCCCTGATAATTGTGTACTGGTTTTTCTAGGTTTGGAGAAAGCATTTTACTCCGTAGATTGGGTCTATATGAAGGAAGTATTGACTCGGTATTCCTTCAGTGGATACAGCTGCTTTATGACCAACCGACCGGTGACTGCTATTAAAACTGGTGACAGGCTATCAGAATTTTTCCCGGTTGGCCATGGTACTAGACAGGGCTGCCCTTTGTCACCTGGAGTTTTTGCCCTAATGATAGAGCCTATTGCCCTTGCATTAGGAATCTCCTTTTTAGTATGCGGTATCAGGGTGGGTAAAGTCAAATGAAGAGTCGGCACCACTGTGTAAAGATGAATATTCCAATTTATTTCTAATCACCCATGTGCAATCACAGTGATAGGCTAACATGTATCAGCGTTGGAGCCTTGTTGGCTGTGAACAAGGCTCCAACGCCGATACGCGTTAGCCTATCACTGTAGTTGCACATGGGTGAGAAAAAATACATTGGAATATTCATCTTTACACAGTGGTGCCTACTCTTCATTCGGCTTAGCTTCTATGGATATAATGAGTGAGTGGAGGGCACTCTGAGTCAGAGCACCTGTGTGGAGAAGATTTGTGCATTTAAGAACTTTTTTTTATCTAATGCTGCACTGATCTGCGCAGTGTTTGCACCTCTTTGATGATCAGGGTGGATAGCTGGGAAGAAAAGAAGGCCCTATATGCAGATGACATGGCATTGTTTTTGGAGGATGTGGATGTTTCCTTACCCTCTGCATTAATAGTAAATCATGTGGCGTCCTTTTTGGGTTTACGTGTAAACTGGCACAAGTCCAAGGTCCTTCCCCTCATCAGAACTGCTGGGTTACCTTCCTCTCCTGTTTTGCCTTTGTAATGGGTAAAGCAAGTAAAATATCTATGGATTACCATAACTAATTCAGTGTCTGATTTCATACGGTTAAATGTCGCCTCCTTATTGCCTACTTTAAGCAAAAGATCAATGCCTGGTGAAACCTCCCTGTCTCGCTGATCAGGAAAATTATTTTGGTCAAAATGAAATTTCTGACACTACTGCTATATATCATGCAGAACTCCCCTGTGTGGATTCCTAAAGCCATTTTCCCTTCATAGACTAATTTCTGACTTTCTTTGGCAGAGTGGTACCCCCAGAATTTATTATATAGTCTTGCAAAACCTTGGAGGGAATGGGGCCTAGCAGTGCCTAACGTCAATAAATATATTTTGGCTGGGCAACTTGTATTTGCACATAGGTGGTTGACTAGTCCATTTGACGATGCTACAGTAACAGCATTACCCTTGCTTGCAGCCTGAGGGGTTCACAAGCACACCAAGTGTTTGCGATGCTGCAGTAGCCCTAGAGGCAGCAATGGCGGGTTCTTACAATGAACTGGCTCACTTAGTGCATAGAGGGTCTGGATCTCTGCATACCCAAACTAGCTAGTTCTGTAATGTGGGCTTGGAAGGTGGCTCATGGGCCGAATTTGGAGGCCCCTTTATCTCGCCCACTCATACACATATGTTTACACATAGTGTGGACAAGGTAGGGAGTTTAAAAAGTGGGTGATATTGCAAAAATGGAGGGCTGAGACCATTTGATGGATTAAAATCCTTATATTATCTCCCAAATACCCAGTTCTTTCGCTATATACAGTTGCGTCATGCCTACCAGTCGCAATTTTGATGTTTCATTCAGTCCTCCTGGTTTAGAGATGAGGATTTAATTAAACCTCTGTCTGCTGTTTATAAATACCCTTTCCCTGAGACTACTAAATTGTTCAGCATTTGTAAGGCCAAATGGCTATCTGATGTTTCAGACCTTGATATGGAAGATTGCAATGACGTGTGGGAAATACCCTTCACTAGGCATATCTCTGTCAGGGATCAACTCATACATTATAATTTTTTGCATCATATATATTTAACTCCTGCTAAGCTAGCTACAATTTTTGGCAATAGTTCATCCTCCTGCTAACAATGCTTTGTCCCTGGGGTGGATTTTATGCACATTTTCTGGGACTGCTCAGCTATCCAGGTTATGTTTACTGAACTCAAATCATTCAATGTATTCAATCTGTCACCACAATTCCTCTTAGCCCTTCTGTGAGAACCTATCTTTTGGGATTGGTGGATCCCCTACTAGAGCCATGCGTACTCTGCTCATTCTCTTATTGCATTATGCAAGAAAGCTTATTATCCTCTTATGGAAAAAAAAAAATGCTGCCCCGACTTTAACATATTGGAAGGCTTTAGTTAACAGGACCCTTCCTTTTATATAAAGCAACCTACACATACAGGTGAGTACCTCATAATTTTGACAGGGTGTGGGGGTATGAGTTAAATCACCTCTCACAGTCTCCGATTAAATATACTTGTAATTTATCAGATGCTTAACTGCTGGTCAACCTCTTTGTGTTATGTAATATGGTGTTTTATTGTCCCTTTGATTCCCTGACTGGGTTTTGCCTTTGATTTTATTATACTCAGAAATAAAGTGTGAAATATTATAAGATTGCTTTTGTTCCCAATGTGTAGAGAAGCCCATGAATCCTGGATATTTCCCGTGTGCTGTACTAGCCATAGGAAATTTTTATTTAATGTGTTTGTTTTTTTATACTACTTGATTGTGATATTTTTAGACTGCTTGTCTTTGTCTTGCTGTTTACAGGCAGTCTTTTTTGTAATAATTCCTTAAAACTTTCAATAAAAATAATAATAAAAAAGAACACAAAGTTAAGCATATATAAACCTAAAAATGAAAATGTAATACTGCATGTTCCAGCTTACCGGTCTTTAGATGTGGTGGCTGCAGATTTTTCTTTTCTTTAGTTTCACCAGGTAATCCTGTCAATAACACACTCCTGTCCTAGGTTGGCTATGCTAACTCACATCACTGTATCTATGGGAGGAGCCATGGTTTTTACGTAGACTGGACATTAAATATGTCTTCCTCTCATGTCTTCCACTGTGACGGATAGATCAGTAGTTTACAGAAGATAGATAACATTATTTGCCCTTTCATTTCACAAGAAGTGACAACCTCACTGCATTTTTGGCAAGATCAAAAAGTATGTTCTGTAGTTGTTGAAAATGTTTTTAGCCTGAATAAAATGCACCTACCACATCTAAGGACTGGTAAACTGCAATATATTACTTTTTTGTTCTTTTGTTTAGAAGTTTATCTTTTGTTTACATAAACGTTAAAGTGGTTGTAAACCTCAGACATGAATTATGAACAAAGCACATCCTTCTATAGTGTGTACTTGTCTCTATCCTAAGCAGGGTGTGTTATCTCTCTGCTGCCCCGTTCCTTTGTTATCTGTATGAGTCACTTCTGACAGCTTTTCCCGACTCTAATGCCTAGTATACAAGGGCCGAATATCAGGAGACATCGGCCAGTTCAATAAAAACAGTCCAACATTCCACCCGTGCGTATGTCAGCTGGTCCAACAGAAGCCAACCATTTGACCTACTTCTGTCAGATGAGCATGCTGGAAAACCAGCAGCAGACTGGATCCCGATCAGCGCTCTCAGCCAATGGCTGGAGTGTTCTGGGGGGGCGTCCCCCTGTCAGAACAAAACAGCTCAGTGGGGGAGATCGCTGTACTAATGTCGGACTCTTAGTACAGTGGCTCCGACTGGAGCTGTCAGTTTTTTCTCAAAGCAATGAGTGTGTTTTCTCTCTGCTGCCCCATTCCTGTTTTCTGTATGAGTAACTTCTGACAGCTTTTCCCAATTCTAATTCCTAGTACACACTGGCCGAATGTCTGGAGACATTGGCCGGTTCAATAAAAACACTGAGTTGAATGAAAAAAATCTATTAGTGTGTACCAGGCTTAAGAGATAATTGGTTAGAGGGGAGGAGAACTCAAGCACACAACCTGTAATTGACAGTCACAACTGTGCATGTTCCTGTGTACTATGAGAAGGGTGGTGTGTCCCTTCCCTTCAACCGAGGCTCAGAGATCTCTTTACTGAGCTTTGCAGTGTGAGACTTCAGATACCCTCCCCCTGCTTTTCAAAGCTGAAAAATGGCTGTGTAAATTGTGTTTTGGATGACTGTAGAGGAGCGAGGGCTGCAGATAAACAGGTAAAACGTATGTAGGAGGATTTGTTTCATCTCTGTGTATCACCTGAGGCTGGTCACTTCAGTGGGTATATGTGAGGGTTTACAACCACTTTAACCACTTAGTGACTGGGCCATATCCGAATGACGGCTACAGCGTGGCCGCTTAATTCTGGGAGGGTGTACAGTGATGGCCTCCCAGAATTGCGCGCACACCGGGCTGTCCATGCCTGCCAGGTTCACGGGACCTGGCGGGTCACGGATCACGGTAAAGGCCAATGACAGCGGACCTTTACCACGTGATCACTCATGTCATGTCCGGTTCTCTCCGCTGCTCACACAGATCCTGTGAGCAGCGGAGGGAGAGGTGCAGCATGAGGCTGCAAAAGTTATTCTCCTGGTGCCAGCCCCAATCCATGCCCCAATTTGTGCCCATAAGTTCCCCAATCTGTGCCCATAAGTGCCCCAATTTGTGCCCTTATAGTGCCTCAATCTGTGCCCATAAGTGCCCAAATCAGTGCCTTTCAGTGCCCAGCAGTACCCCAATCCGTGCCCAGCAGTACCCCTATCAGTGCCATATCAGTGCCCTGCAGTGACCCTTTCAGTGCCCAGCAGTGACCCTTTCAGTGCCCAGCGGGGCCATATCAGTGCTAAGCGGTGCCCCAATCTGTGCCATATCAGTGCTCAGTGGTACCATATCAGTGCCCAGCAGTGCCATATCAGTGCCCCAATCCGTGCCATATCAGTGCCCCATCTGTGCCCCATCAGTGCTCTACAGTGTTACATCATTGTGTATTTTATGTCCATAGAATGCCTGATGGTGCTCCCTGCATCTTGGGCCTCTGTATGTGGCCACGCTGTGAAAGAGTCTCACAGATGTGGTATCACCATACTCAGGAGGATTAGTACAATGTGTTTTGGGTTGAAATTTGTGGTATGCACATGCTGTGTGTGAGAAATAACCCATTAATATGACAATTTTGTGAAAAAAGAATTGTGTGAAAAAATGACGTGAAAAAACTCGCCATGCCTCTTACTAAATACCTTGGAATGTCTATTTTCCAAAAAGGGGTCATTTGGGGGGTATTTGTACTTTCCTGGCTTGTTAGGGTCTCAAGAAAGGAGATAGGCCATCACTACATCAGGTGTGATCAATTTTCAGTGATTGGCTCCATAGCTTGTAGATAGAGTTGAGCGAACTTCTAGAAGTCCAGGTTCTGCTGGTTCGGCCGAACTTCGGGACAAAGTCCGGGTTCGGGTCCGGACAGAACCCGAACTTTGTCCCGGACCCCGAAGTGACTTTTAACTAGTGTGGACTACATCACTACCGGATAGAGGAAAGAACTCTGGGATTGTTCGGTCCTTTCATGTTTATGGGGGGTTTACTGGGGAAAAACCTTTTATCTGTAAGGTTCCATAAATCATTCTCCGTACCGCTCAAAAAAGTGCAGTAAAAAAGTGTGTTAAGAAAAAAGTGTTTTAACAGTATAATTACCCAATAAAGAGTGTGTGTCGTACACGTATGGTGTTTAAAGTTGGGTTTTGTGTAACATGATTAGGAGGACTCATACCACTATGGTGTAGACACTCTGAGAAA
>BLSH010009219.1:1660449-1673372 GCA_018402905.1 Glandirana rugosa | reverse complement strand
GTGCAAATATGCTGGCTGTTATAGTATCTCCTTTGTAATTTCAGCTTCTTACCAGTACATACAGGAAATAGAGAATATGAACATCCAAAGCTTCTAATACAAGATAAGCTAGTAGAGAGCAGTGTAGTCAGCTGCAGAATACTTCATGCTGTGCTCTTGTGTGGATTTTCAGGAGACAGATTGCAGGTACTTTCACATGCATTCTAAGTATGGAGGTGATTTATCAAAAACACTCCAGAGGAAAAGTACTGTATGTCCTGATTCTGTACTTTTTCATAGATAAATATTTTGCTTGATAAATTGTGTCTGCTTTATAGGCTGTGAAACTAAAGACTGAATATGGAAGGCAAGGAAATTTATGTATTAGTTAAAATATGTTCATACACTGACTATAATGAATGTATATTATTACTTAAAGTTGAACTCAAGACAAATAGCTAATACACAGTTGAAATACATACAGGTATATATGAACAGTTTTATCTGCCAAAAGATTTGGATTTGTGTTCAATCACTCTTGTATCCAGGTACCCCTGCCAGGCACTTAGACCAAGAACAAAAATGTAATCTATTGCAGCTTACAGGTCCTTAGCTATGTTGGCTGTGTTTGTTTTCTTTACTTAAATAGGTCCAAGCAAATCTGCCTGATCAGCGTGGGCTCTCTCTGCTGATCCCCGCTAAACAGGCAGATGGCAGGTCTGTGTCCGCTCCACTATGCAGAGCGGGCGGTCGGATGGAAACAGACTGCATGCTAGTTTCCATGCGATCCGGTCTTCCTGACGCATGCCGAATGTATTCCCATCCATCTGTTTTTAGCAGACCTGATTGGATGCCATTGGGTGACAGAGGACACATGTCCGTTGACATCCACTGCCCCATAAAGAGCAACGGGTGCTCCGATCGGGTCCGCCTGAAAAATGGACAAGTGGATCTGATCGGTCCGCTGGTGTGAAAGGGGCCAAAGGCTAAGAAGATTGTACAGAAACATACCTGTTGACCTTGTCAGGAAAATTGTGCCCTCATAATGGGCAGCACAGTGACTAAGTGGTTGGCACTTCCGCCTGGCAACACAACCACGGCACTACCTGCCTGGAGTTTGCATGTTCTCCCTGTGCCTGAATGGGTTTCTTCCAGGTACTCTGTTTTCCTCCCACACTCCAGACATACTGGTAGTTCAATTGGCTCCTGTACAAATCGGCCCTAGAATATGATTGTGAGTTAGGGACCTTAGATTGTAAGCTCCTTGAGTGTAAGTACCCATAATAATAATGATTGCTTCTGGTAGAATGAACTGAATTCTCAAACAAAGTTATCAACCCTTTCAGCTATTTTAGTGAACTCAAGTAACGCCCTTCTATGTAATTAAGATGAGGGGATAAAATGTTTGTAGTCCAAATCAAGAGAGCTTTGATGAAGGCTTAGGCCAAAACGTGTCAGCATATTGGACTGCTGTAATGCTACAATAACTACTATGGTGAAGCTATCGAGTTGCCGGTGTCTACCTGTTTTGTATCCACTGTGAGCACCTTTGGCCAGAGCACCGATCACTCTGTACACTCCATTTGATTCATTGAAGAGGTTGAGCTTGGGTGAGTTCTTTCCTTTACTAAATCAAGAGAGCACCCTAGATTCGTAATGCTGTTTCTCTATAGATACAGTGCAGTGTTACTTCCTGTCCCAGGTGAAAATAAAGATAAAAAATCCTGAAAAAAAATAATGCAGCCACCACATCTAGGGATTAGTGAGCTGCAATATATTATTATTTTATTTCTGAGTTTAGATAAATGGTAAATACCTAAAAGCTGACCATGCTCATTTTGATCTGATTATGCTCCTTGTATCACAAAACAATCCCTTTTTGATTTACAAACCTTTTCATGCAAGACTTGCCTAAACAAACCCTTTCAACCTGAATTCAGTCAAGTAGGCCCTTGCACTACATAGCTGTTGATGTAGTTATAGGAGATGGCAATATGTATGGATAGCTTAAAACCACTTTGAAAAGCAAAAGAGCTCTGACTGACTCCTAATTCTGGCCATCCTTCTCCCAGTATGTAAGAAGATTACAGAAAGCTGATATTGGGACAGATTCAGGTATTTATGCTAGCTCTATGTAAAATATGTTTAATCATTTTAATTAATACATACAGTGCCTTGAAAAAGTATTCATACCCCTTGAAATTTTTCACATATTAGTGTAGCGCTTTACCCTCCATCCACGTGTTATCTGTAAATTATAAATCTAATATCCAAAACAACTACTCATGTGTTCATTAATTAAATACAATACAAAATACAATAAAAATACAGTATATAAAGTGCATAGTCCATATAAACAAAAGATTCCCAATAGTGCAGTTCATCAATGTGAATTCATCAGTAAATCATAGCTTTGAATGCTTCTTAAAGCGGAGTTCCACCTAGGGTTGCCACCTGCCCGGTTTTGACCTGGACAGTATGGGTTTAGAATTCTGTGCTTGAGACCCAGACACCAGTGCCGCCATCAGGGCCTTCTGTAGGAGCCCCAGCACACAGGGGGACCCGAACAGCAGGGGGACCGGAGCGGCGGGGCTGAAGACAATTACTAAGGAGCCAAAAGGGAAGAGAGGGAGAGGCGCCAGGTAGCCGCTGGTAGTTTTTAATAAATTAACTGTTTTAAAACAATCCACTCACACATATGTCAGTGCAGTAGACATCAAGGTATGTCACAGCCTGTGCAGTTGCCAGCAATCTACCGATCCACGCTGCTATCACTGGAGGAAGCCGATACAAGGATACAGAGCCGCAGGGAAACTCCAGTGAACTCTCAGCCTGGGACGCTGTGACCAATCAGAGTTTTGCAGGCTTAACCACACCTCCATCATCAGAGGCTGGCCGTTCATATGAGTTTCCCGCGCCGCTCTGTATCCTTATACTGAGGCCCCATGGAGTCCCATCAGAGGATCCGGAGCACAGACATCCCACCAGTGGTATGCTGGAGATTGCTGTCCGGAGTATCCTGTCTATGAGGTTCATCTGGGATTTCCACCTGAATTTCGAGTTACCCCTCTTATGATTAAACAAGGCTGTCATTGGCTCCTGTAATAAGAGCCTACCGGTTGAGGTGAGAGGCTAGTGTTTACGGTGGAGGTGGAGTGGCACTACAGCACTTTTTGAAGACCATTGCACTACGTCACACTGGGTGCTTTTATTAAGAACATGATTTCAGCGCTGCACTTTAATATCAGCATGTATCCTTATACTGGTTTCCTCCAGCGATTCAGTGACAGCAGCGTGGCTCAGGAGAATGCTGGTAATTGCACAGGATTGCAGGTAATGGGGGGCTCCTCTGGTGCAGCTGTCATATCACATCAGAGCTTATATGCTGCAGTTGCACTTGGATACATTGTGGGGTGTACACCAGATAACTGCACTGGGATCCACCGAGACAGGGAGATTTGCTGAAATGTTAGCACACAGTGGAATTAATCATGGTTGTCACTGCATATATCTGCTGGAGGCTGCCAGTAAACGGTGAAGCCCCATGATGATGGCTCTCTCTCCACAGTGATGTCGGATGAAGGCTCTCAGTGAAAGGTGGAGTTCTCTGCTGTCACTGAAATCTGAAGGTCTGTGATCAATGAATGCTGGAGTCCATTAATCATTGAACTGTAGAGCCCTCCAATCATTGCACAGTGGGGTTCACAGTGGTCATTGCATGGTGGACTCTGAGCATTCATTTATTGGTGGAGTCCTCTACTGAGGGTACAGCAGTCTCTGTGCATTCATTAATTCCTCTGATCATTGCACAGCAGTTTGTATGAGATCATTTTGTGGTGGATCACTGCATGGTGGTCTGTGTACGGTCATTCATTGGTGGAGTCTGATCATTGCAGGGTGGTCGGGAAACTCATATGAACGGTCAGCCTCTGATGATGGAGGCGTGGTTAAGCCTCCAAAATGCTCTGCTTGGTCACAGCATCCCAGGCTATCTGACAGGTCACTGGAGTTTCCCCGCGGCTCTGTATCCCTATACCGGCTTCCTCAAGTGATTCAGTGATAGCAGCATGGATCGGGAGAATGCTGGCAGCGGACTTCAGACTGTGACACACCTACTGCTCTGACACGTGTGAGTGCAATACAGATTGTTTTTAAATATTTAATTTAAGAAAAACTACCGCACCAGCAGCTACCTGGCACCTCTCTCCCTTCCCTTTTATCTTCTCTGTAATTGCCCCCTGCCCTGTCGCTCCGATCCCCCTGCTGTCTGGGTCCCCCTGTGTGCTGGGGTCCCTATGGGAGGTCCCGTTGTACCCCTGTCAGCGGCCCTGGGGGTATGGTGGGGGGGAGGAGGATTTGTAATAGGCGGGGGTGGGGATAAGTGCTGGAATGAGGGAGAAGGGGGGATTGTGCTAGGACTGGGGATTTTGGGGATGGTGGAGGGGTACGTGTGCTATGAAAGGGGGAAGAAGATTTGTTTTTGGGGGTGGGGTTGTTCTGGGAGGGGGAAAATGTATTTTTTCTGTTGGAGGGTGGGAATAAAGACTAGTGCTGGATTTTTTTTACCTTCAATGGCACCCTAATCACAGAGCAAAACTTCTTTTGGGTGACAGATGCCCTACGATTCTGTTTTGCGCGATTTTGCCGTGATTTGTTGGACAACAATTGTGGCCAAACCATGCTGCTGTTGGAGTGCCATGCCGTGCGCTGCTAAAGTGTTCGGGTTTGGCTTGAAGAAAAGGTGGCAACCCTAGTTCCACCCAAAAGTGGAACTTCCGCTTATCTGATCCCCCCCCCGGTGCCACATTTGCCACCTATCGGGGGGGAGTTGGGAGCGGATACCTGTGAAGTGCGTCAGCAGCTCAGCCCCCTTCTTCTTCCCTCCTCCCTCCCCTTCTGTGAGAGGCTACACTAATGGGTTCCCTTACCGGCAATGGCGGCGGCAGCACCCGACAGCCAATGGAAACATCAGCTGCGGTGCCAACATCGCTGGACTCCAGGACAGGTAAGTGTCCTAATGTTAAGAGTCAGCAGCTACAGTATGTGTTGTTAAAGGGGCGGGTGGACAGACTGCTATAATCCATTTCATCCATGCAATACTGCCCCAAAAACAAAAATAACGTGTCACCACTCTCTTGCTACCCACCCTGTGGTCTTATCCTCACCTCAGGGAGTGTAACCTAACAATCAAGTTTGGTCAAACCGAGCTTGCGAGCCTCACCTGGGTTCAAATACAGAGGTGGATTTCCAGACTCCTATATCGATCCTCAGATCAGTGTCCCAGATACATGTAGACAGAAAATAGGCTCCAATAGTGCTTATATAATTTAAAAACAACTCCTTTATTTAAGAATCATAAAATAAGTACTCAGATGTTTATGGTACTTCCAGCACACCAGGCTATATTACACAGTCAACAGATATGTATCCTCAAAAAGCCGCACAACCACAATATTCCCACAACTACCCGCTCCTCGTAAATCTGCTGGTGCCTCCACCGTCCTTGCCCCTCCCCGGGAGTATGAATACTTTTTCAAGGCACTGTAACTATATTTAATTCTACTTCAAAGAAACATATTTAGGAATAGCGCTGCTTATTTTTATGCAACTAAATTAGTGTTTTTTAATTGCCTGGAAGCAGTCCCAATGCCCAACCCCAGCCATGTATTTTATTTTTGAATAGCGTGTAATCTTTGTGAGGTCTGTATTGCTATGGTCTCTGTGGAGATTTTTTCTTCTGATGACAAACTGTTGCACCTTGACACCTAAAGTGTCACCCTGACAGAAAATAAGAGTAACCTCCCTGTGGAGACACAGACAATATTAAAGCCTGGCAGAAAATTCAACCCCCACCCCACTCTATTAACAAAACATATTTTACTGCCATTTGTGTTTCCATTGGATGCATTTTCCTTCACTCTGTACCAATGACAAAGTTAAAAAAATGCATTTTATTTATCCCAAAAAATCTCAGGATAGTTAAAGTAAGTGCCTTAGGCAATCCAAGGCTGAAATAACCCCAAGGAGGTCTGATGACCCATGAATTTATATAGTGTTGACTCTTTTTAATAACTCTGAGCTATTTCCTTGGTCAAAATGTTACAGCTATGTGAGCTTAGCTAATTGATTCTCTATTTTCTGATTGAAGTGATATATGAGGTGCAACATTTCATTGCACTTTGGTTTATTAATCTGTTGCCTTCTTCATTTTTTTTGTCATAAATACAACCCATCAGAAAGTATTTTCTCACATTTCAATAAAATCAGCGTAATAAACCTGTCACTGTGACACAGTTTCAATAGCAAATTGACTGCAGAATATATACTCCATAAATAGAATAAGGTTCAGCTTTTAAAAGACTTTTGATATGCTGTGGACAACTTTCAGAAAGCTAATCTCAGTGAGTAACTCATGTTTTGGAGAACCTGTACTGTGAAAGCTGTGCCCAAAAGAGGAAAGCAGAGGCCAAATGGACTAGTCCCCAGTATTGCCTGTGGGCTCTCCGCAGCTAATACTTTCCCTAAGTACTTTGTTCTGCACTGTACCTCCAGGTGGAGAAGTATCTTTGTAAAGGTGCAGGACTTTGCTTCAGCATGTTAGGTCTGCCCCCTAATAACCAGTGATCTGATGACTAGTGGAGGCAGATAGCACATATTTCCAGAGCGAACAAAACAGAATCAGGGATATCATTGTACCTCAAGTTCTCAGGTAGCACAGCACAGTGTGGGCATCACCAAATCTCACTACAAATCTTAAGACTAAAGCCTGGTACACACTATGATTTTTTTTTTCAGTCAACCCAGCGGGTTGAAGGGAAAAAAAATCTCCACTTCACTAACTATGCAAAGTAAGTACAGTGATCTCCCCACTGAGCTGTTGTGCTCTGACAGGGGGACGGCCCCTCCGCCAGAACACTCCGATCAGCGCTTTCCACCATTGGCCGAGAGCGTTGATCGGGAGTTAGTTGGCTGCTGGTTTTCCAGCATGCTCGTCTGACAAAACAGGCCAAATGTCTGCTGTTTTTTTTTTTTTTGAACAAGCCAATATCTCCCGACATTTAGCCCGTGTGTACGGGGCTTAAAAGTCAGAGGCAGCAGTACCATTGATGATCTCATACTGCACTGCAAATATTAGGTTATGAGGATAAAAACATGGGAGTGCCTAGGTACAGTCACATGTCATGAAGTACTTTGCTAACATTTGTTATTTCTTTTTACTAGATTACAATTTGAATCATTAAAAAGTATTTTAACTCACTGGGGTATTTCTGCCATCACTCCACTTGATCTATACTTGGCCGTAACCCTTCTGCATTTTAGCCATGCCCATTTTTCCTTTGGTTATAGCATTTTATCCTAAATGTACAAATCCTCCATGCCTTTCGTTGAACCCCTAACTGCATAAACATACTGGAACTTCTAATGCTGAAATGCATACAGCCTCATATGGTACAGGAAGAGGGAGTGTGCATGCTTGCTGTTCTCCCTTTTCTGACAACCTAGGCTGCATCTCTGAATAAGGATCTGTTTGACTTTTAGAACCCCACGTCATTTCCACCCTCCCTTTTTTATGGGTTAATATACAAAGAAAAAGGCAATGGTGCGGATTACAACATCATTTAAAGTGGTTGTATACCCTAAAATGACATTTTTACCTACGGGTAAGCCTATAATAAGGCTTACCTGTAGGTAAAAAAAATATCTCCTAAACCTGTACGGTTTAGGAGATATTCTCACTGCAAGCGTCGCTGATGTCAGCAGGCGCATGCGCAGTGATGTCCCTGCCGGTAAGTTTGCTGTAAGGACGGGCTCCTGTGCATGCACGGGAGTGACATCTCATGGCTCTGGCCACTCACAGAGCCGGAGCCGCGTACCTGGAAGGATTCATGGAGGGAGCATGGCAGCTCCCTCCTCAGGGACCAGGCGGACCTGCGGGAGCTTCATTCTAAGGTAAGTATTTCATAATGAGCTAGTATGTGGTGCATACTAGCTCATTATGCCTTTGCCTTGCAGGTGTTTTTTTTTCTTGGGGGGAGACAACCGCTTTAAACAGACCCTTATTCAGGCATGCAGCCTGGTTGACCAGAAAGGGAGGGACACAGGGCCTTGGGCTATCTCAGTAGAGCCTTGCCCCTTGCAGGGCACTATGTTCCCATGTTTAGAGCACAAAGGCCTCTTCCTCACATCCTCTACTCAAGTGGATATTTGGAGACCTATAGGAATTTAGACATCCCTACAGCTTTACCTGATTAGCCAGAACTATAGTTGCTGTGGAGTTTTGCTTCTCCTTCTGTTGTTGCTGTATTATTCTTCTGTGGAATTGATACAGTTAAGTTGAACAGTTGTTCATGTACAAATGCAGCAACCATCTTTAAGAAGACCATTAGTTGAACATTCAATAATACAGAAATGTGGCAGCCATCTTTAACCACTTGCCGACCAGCTCATGCAGATATACTGCGGCAAGTTGGTCAGCTACCACCATACCTGTACTTCGGTTCGTGCATGTGGTATAGCGGACGCGTGCACACCGCCGGCGGCGAGTGCCCACTGCGCACCTCAGGGGCTCGTCCGCAGGTCCGGCAGACTCGATGTCCGCCGGCGACCCGTGATCTCTGGGTACAGAGGCAGAACAGGGATCTGCCATTGTAAACAAGGTGGATCCCCGTTCTGACAGATGACATGACTGAGATCGTATGTTCCCAGTGTTTGGAAACAGCTGTCTCTGACATGTCCTAGTAAGCCTATCCCCCCTATGGTTAGAACACGCTGAGGGAACACAGTTAACCCCTTGATCCCCCACTAGTGTTAACCCCTTCTCTGCCAGTGTAATTTTTACACTCATCATTGCAGTTTTATAGCACTGATCAATGTAATAATGTCACTGGTCCCCAAAGTGTAATTTGGGGTCAGATTTGTCCGCCACAATGTTGCAGGCCCACTAAAAATCTCTGATCATCCCCATTACTAGTAAAAACAATTTAAAAAAATAAAAGTCCCTAAATCTATCCCATAGTTTGTACATGGGACAACTTTTGAGCAAACCAATCAATATATGGCTATTGCGATTGAATATATTTTGGCCTAAACTGATTAATAAATACATTTTTTTATATATTTTTTTGGATATGTATAATAGCAGAAAGTAAAAGGCTTTTTTTTTTTCAAAATTGTCTGTCTTTTTTTTTGTTTATAGCGCAAAAAATAAAAAAACAGAGGTGATTAAATATCACCAAAAGAAAGCTCTATTTGTGGGAAAATAAAGATGTCAATTTTGTTTGGGTACAGCGTTGCACAACCGCGCAATTGTCAGTTAAAGCGACGCAGTGCTGTATCTCAAAAGATGGCCTGGTCATTAATGGGGCAAATCCTTCTGGGACTGAAATGGTTAAGAAGACCACTGAGGACAGCCATTCAGTCAGGTTCTATCTGGTTCTATCTAAAGAGAGAGGAGGAGGAGCTGGATGAGGCAGAGAAGTGGAGACACACATGATGAGCGGGCACGGGAGTGTGTGGGGACTGAAATGCCTATCTGCAAGGTACCCCACCACTGGAAATTGCCCCTCAAGTGCTTTTGGAATTCCAATGCTACAGACAGTAAACGGGTGTACCCATAACCACATTGCGAGTGGCTGTCACCAAAGGTCGCTTCCAAGAATCCAAGGGGCAAGTCCATTTGGAGCTTTGACTTGGAAATCAATCCTAGTCTAATCCCTGGCGGGGGGGGGCGGGCATTTGGTGTGACTGGACCGCTTGAGCCTCCTCTCCCTCTGATAATGGCTAAAGTTATACTAAACTGAGTCTGTGTGAATGCATGGAGATTCCTGGATTGATCGCAGGACTGGTAAGAGCTCAAACTTCAGCAAGCTGACTTTCTTCCTTATTGAGACTGTGTTATTCCTTAAAGGGCTCCACCGCTGTTGGCCAACATGCTAATCTCATCTGTTTATGCTATAATTCATCTTTTTTTTCCTCCTGACATTAAGCATAGGCTTCCCATATAGTTGCATATTGCTAGAAAAGAGCATTGCTATTGTTAATTCGCTCCCAGCAGAGGTCCGGTGCTTCACCGTTTCAGGTCCGATTTCAGCCCAAATTTTTGGCTGAATTCAGAACTGAAACAGACCAAGAGACGCACAGGGCTCCTGTCCAAATTTGCACCGAAGCCGCAGCAGAGATATGTGATTAGGCTCCATAAAGAGCTGGTCAAAATCTACTGCCATTGCGAATTGGATGCAGGGAACCTGTATCCAATTTGCAATGGTGTGAGCCCAGCCTAAAGGTGTGGCAGTGAGGAGCCAGGTGTGTCATCTCCAATTACACAGAGACATTATGTCCAGTGGCTCCTCCAAATGTGGCACTATACCTGTAATCAGCTATGTCCCGTGTTGTGCTGGTAACTGAATTTGGTACAAACCTCACAGCAGGAATGCCTGTCTCCTTCCTTTCCCTAAACTTCCAGCGCTGCAATGGTTAATAGCATTGGGTCTTCAGTAGGGGTGTTGAAAATAACCGTATAATTGATGCATCATGATGCAGCCTTAAATGATTCTGCATTGATGCAGAGAATGGCTGCATTACGATTACCTCAATGATGTCTGATGGATCTGAAATGCCAGGCTGCTGCTATAACAAAGTCCAGCCTCCTAGACCTGCTCCTAGACAGTACCAGGGGCATTGGGAGGGGAGGGGCTGGAGCCCTGAGTGGCCCCCAAAAACCCCCGGGCCTTGGGCATGCATGGATGCATTATTAGCCCAGAGCGACCGCAATCCGAGTGACAAGTCCAGCCTCCTGGACCCGGCATCGCCAATGACGGACATTACACTGGTCCAATGGTGTTGCCCCGGGACATGTGATGCCCATTACAGGTGCCGTCAGATCCAGAAGGCAGAAGTGAGTGGTACTGCACGTGTGAGAGTGGCGGGGGAGCAGCGCGCTTGCTCAGTATGCCCAGGCAGGCAGAAGGCAGGAGGGAGATCCGCTGCAGGAGCGTCAAGAGGTCATCTGAATTCTGATGTGGAAAAGATAGGTCACTAAGGTCAGTGTAGGTGTCACTAAGGTCAGTGTAGGTGTCACTAAGGTAAGTGTATGGGTCAGTTAGTTCAGTGTAGGTGTCAGATCAGTGTATGGGTCAGTTAGGTCAGTGTAGGTGTCAGGTTAGTGTAGGTGTCAGTTAGATCAGTGTAGGTGTCAGGTTAGTGTAGGTGTCAGGTTAGTGTAGGTGTCAGATCAGTGTAGGTGTTAGGTCAGTGTAGGCGTCAGGTCAGTGTAGGTGTCACTAAGATCAGCGTAGGTGTCAGTTAGGTCAGTGTAGGTGTCAGTTAGGTCAGTGTAGGTGTCAGGTCAGTGTAGGTGTCACTAAGGACAGTGTAGATGTCAGGTCAGTGTAGGTGTCAGATAGGTCAGTCTATGGGTTAGTTAGGTCAGTGTAGGTGTCAGTTAGGTCAGTGTACGGGTCAGTTAGGTCAGTGTAGATGTCACTAAGGTCAGTGTAGGTGTCAGTTAGGTCAGTGTAGGTGTCAGTTAGGTCAGTGTAGGTGTCACTAAGGACAATGTAGGTGTCAGGTCAGTGTATGGGTCATTTAGGTCAGTGTAGGTGTCAGATAGGTCAGTGTAGGTGTCAGGTCAGTGTAGGTGTCAGTTAGGTCAGTCAGGGGCACTGCTGAGCCAGGCAGCAACCTGCAAGTGAGCCTACCACCGCCGCATTTCTACCCTACCCCCCAGGTTCACGCCCCCTGCTGCATTCCACCCCCCCCTGCTCCGCACAACCCCCCCCTCCTGCTCCTTCGGGCTCAAGCCCCTGGTATTTTTCCCACCTAGCAACGCCCCTGGACAGCACACTGATCCAATGCTGGGAAATTGAATCCTGTCCAGGAGGTGGGACTTTGATGACAGCAGCCTCTGGGCAATTCAAATCCAAGCTCTGTGTCATAGAGAAGTGTGCGCCTGTTGGACCATCTGTACTACTGTTCTGCCTGAAGACTCAAGACTATTAACTATTGCAGCACTGCAAGTTCCTGGACAGGAAGAGGACTGGGCATCCCTGCAGTGAACATTTCTCCAGGATCCAATTGCCTGTACAACATGGGATATACTTCATTACAGGTAAGTGATTTAACTAAAGCCAAAGGGATTTTTTTAGCCAAACTTCAGCTTCAAGATGTGTATAAATTGATTTCTTTTAAAAAATAGATGTGGTAGTTGAACGCAAGGAAATAGGGAAGAGAGGAAGGAGGGAGAGGTGGGAGTTCTTAAAAAATGGCAATGTGCTTTAAAAGACACAAATACTGTAGCTGATAATCCAGAATTTACAACGATTTATGCCCTAACACACTAGGAATTATATGATCATTTATTTTGGTAAGTGAAGCAGATGTAAACAAAATAAATGCAAAATTTGCTATTTATACATGAGAAATTTGCATTCTCCCTGAAGGAAGTTAGGACATGAAAGCAATTTTGGCACAGCAACCTGGCATGTTTAATGTACACCTACTTTTCTAAAAATACGAACGGTAGAGAGATGATGAAAGGGGGGTGTTCCCTGGGGGATTATATGGTGCAAAGAAGACAATCAGATCTTTCACAAAAAACTTTGTAAAATTAAATTATAATTTTATTCCCTTGTGGGGGGAAAGTAGTAGAGAGATGGCAAGCATAAAAATCTTTTCATCCACATGTAATTTGTACGGTCCAACGACACGGTTTTAACGAAAGTACAGGATTGAAGGAAGTCCCTCTTACGTTTAAAGAGTACATATTTATCGTTTAAAACGTAAATAAAACAAATGTAGACGAAGTGAATGGTTTTATTTACTAGTATATTAAGGATCACACAATCCCGTATTTAGCAACATTTAAGACCTAATAGTCGATGTCATAAACACAGAAAATTTCGTGTAACGGTAAAAAATTCTTGAGGGTGGAGAGGGAGGAAGGAGAG
>BLSH010009219.1:1637043-1654133 GCA_018402905.1 Glandirana rugosa | reverse complement strand
GTTGGGGAGGGTTTGGGGTGGGGGTTTGGTGTCCCTCGGGGTAAGGTTTGGGCTGGTTTTGTCCACATTGCATGACGTGGTTTGGATAAGATATGAAACAATATAAATTAATGTATAATGTTTATTTGTATTCTTGCACTAATTCACTGTATATTTGCAGTTACGGGAACATCTAGTGCATCGGTCATTCTCAGTCCCCTGAGGAAGCCCATGTTGGGCGAAACATGTCGGGATGTTGACCAAAAGTGCTTGTATCAGTAATATGCTTCATTATCAAATGTGACTGTAACCATTAGTGTACACATTATTTTATGTGTTATTGCTTTTAAATGTTCATTTAGCCCTTGATTTGGGCTTGACAGCCAGTGTTTTGGCTGATGATATTTGGATGGCAAACAATAAAATTATAATTTAATTTTACAAAGTTTTTTGTGAAAGATCTGATTGTCTTCTTTGCACCATATAATCCCCCAGGGAACACCCCCCTTTCATCATCTCTCTACCGTTCAGTTACTTTGGGATGAGGTGCCTTCGAATATAGGGGACTACCAAGACAGGGAACCACCTTTATATACTTTTCTAAAAATGTTTTTCTTTTTTGCATTGGTTTCATTTGGCAACCTGTACCTCTTCCTCTGTGGATTGGTGAAACAACAAACATGAAGAAATAAAACCTGAGGCTAAATCTAGAAAATTAGAAGCATATATGGGAGACTTATTTGTTTATTATTAGCATCGTGCATCATTTGCTATGTAAGACTATGCAAAGTTGGTAGAAAGTGATCATGTTTATTACATTAGGAAGGCTACATTAAAGGAAAAAGATTAAATCCTAGAAGATCAAATACTATATTAAGACATACTAATTTATTTAAAATCAGACAAAAATACAGAAAACGCTAAACTTATTTTAAATATGCCTCCTAGTATGTTCTGAGTTTTGCAGTTAGTAACATTTTCATCCCTGGAATTGTACTGGAGACACTGAGGGGAATTTAGTAAGACTGGAGCAGACAGAATCTGGAGCTGTGCATTACAACCAATCATCTTTTATTTTCAAAGCTTAAAGCATTTGTTAACCCAAAAAAAAAAAAAATGCTGCTCCTGTCTCTTTAACCACTTCAATACCAGACACACCCAGACCAATCTTCAGCTTTCAGCGCTGGTGCATTTTGAATGACAATTGCGCGGTCGTACGACACTGTACCTAAACAAAATTTTTATCATTTTGTTCCCACAAATAGAGCTTTCTTTTGGTGGTATTTTATCACCCCTGCTGCTTTTATTTTTTGCGCTACAAATAAAAAAAGACTGAAAATTTTGAAAAAAAAAAAGTTTCTTTGTTTCTGTCACAAAAATTTGTATATAAGTACATTTTCTCCTTCACTGACGGGCACTGATGTGGCTACATTGATGGGCAATCATGAGGCTACACTGAGGGGCACTGATGAGGCAGTACAGATTGGCACTGATGAGGTGGCAATGATGATGAGGCACATTTATGCAGCACTGATAGGTGGCACTGATAAGCAGCACTGACGGGCACTGATAGGTGGCACTGATATGCGGCACTGATGGACACTGACAGGTGGCACTGGGCACTGATGGGCACCGATAGGTGGCACTGATAGGTGGCACTAATGGGAACTGATGGGTGGCACTGATAGGTGTCACTGGTATGTGCACTGTATACCTCTTACCTGGTGGTCTAGTGTGGGCTCCCTAGTGGTCACTTAGGAGTGGCCTCCAGATCGTCTTCCTAGTGGTCTTGGGTGGCCGCCTCATGGTGTCCCCGGGGGGCTCCCTGGTGGTCCTATTTGTCAATAGGCCGGGCGGGAAGTGGTTAATGTGCAATTAGCAGCATGGTGCTTTTGCTTTTTAAATTATCCCTCTGTATCCCCTAAAATACCTGTTTGATAATGCCAAGTCATGACTTCCCCCCGAGTGCTGACTCCCCTATCATATTAGCCAATCCGGAGAGCCCGTGGTCTATGCAGTCTGTCACTAGCAGCTCTCCTATTCTCCTCTGCCTGTCTTCAACCCCCCCTCCTCCCCCTCCCTCTCTCTGTCAGTACGTAGAGTCTCTTCTCTGCTCTCATAATTAACTTTTAGGCCTCATGCACACAGGACATTATGAAAAATGAGCTGTAAGCTAGTACCGATGCCAGGAAAAAAGCTGCGTTAAAAACGCGATTTTATCACCGTTTTGCATTGGTGTCAATGCCTGTTTTTCTGCGCTAGCTTTAAGCTGCGTTTCTCTCTCTCTCTATTCCAAATCAATGTTCCCTATGGGAGCCCATTGATTTGAATAGAAGTCACACCAGAAGTTGGATCATGATGATCCGACTTGTGGTGCGACTTGTGTGCTGAGGATCTTAAAGGGGAACCTCTGCAAAAAATTTTTAAAAAATTGCGTAGGGTTCCCCCCAAGAGGTACCAGACCCTTCGGTCTAGTATGGATTTTAAGTGAAACCCCCACGTCAAAAAAACGGTGTAGGGTCCCCCCCAAAATCCATACCAGACCCTTATCCGAGCACGCAGCCTGGCAGGTCAGGAAAGGGGGAGGGGATGAGCTAGCGCCCCCTTACTGGACCATACAAGGCCACATGCCCTCAACATGGGGGTGGGTGCTTTGGGGCAGGGGGTCCCTGCGCCCCCCACCCCAAAGCACCTTGTCCCCATGTTGATGAGGACAAGGGCCTCTTCCCGACAACCCTTGCCGGTGGTTGTCGGGGTCTGCGGGTGGGGGCTTATTGGAAACTGGAAGCCCCCTTTAACAAGGGGACCCCAGATCCTGGGCCCCCACCCTATGTAAATGAGTATGGGGTACATTGTACCCCTACCCATTCACCTGAAAATAAGTGTAGAAAAAACACACTACATAGGTTTTTAAAATATTTTAATAAATCAGCTCCGGCGTCTTCTCCCTCTCCGGCTCTTCTCCCTCTCTGGCGTCTTATTTCTTCTAAAGAGATTATGACTAAGCAAACATGTAGTTTGTGAAACGCGTCAATCCTTGCCTGTCCGCTTTTAGTGTCTGCATTCTTCTGTAGTTTTATCAC
This sequence comes from Glandirana rugosa, assembly GCA_018402905.1. Classification (NCBI taxonomy): domain Eukaryota; kingdom Metazoa; phylum Chordata; class Amphibia; order Anura; family Ranidae; genus Glandirana; species Glandirana rugosa. The sequence continues at coordinate 1,651,071 of BLSH010009219.1, read as the reverse complement.
CAGATGGATTTACATTAAACCAGTTTTTGTACTTCAAGCTCAACCTGTGTGTGGTCAAATGTCTTCGCTTCACAGTTGTTTTCTTTCTTCTGCTCTTTTGCGGGGGTCTTCTTTCTTCTGAGGGGTCTTCTATCTTCTGCTCTTTTGCCGCTGTCTTCTCCCTCTGCTCTTCTTCCCATGTTGACACGACGCGATCCCCCGGACTAATGGACTATCCACGCTCTGCATTGACTTATATTGGCATGGGGTGGGGCCGCCCACTGATGTCATAAGGGGAAGGGGCCTCCAGATGACGTCAGCGGATGGCCCCGCCCCAAAGCTGGCAATGGCAACCTCAAAAAGACTTGCAGCTGTAATTGCAGCGAAGGGCTCTACAAAGCATTGACTCAGGGGGCTGAATTCAAATGCACGCCACACTTTTTACATATTTATTTATAAAAAATGTTGAAAACCATTTATCACTTTTCTTCTACTTCACAAGTATGTGCCACTTTGTGTTCGTCTATCACATAAAATCCCAATAAAATACATTTACGTTTTTGGCTGTAACATGACAAAATGTGGAAAATTTCAAGGGGTATGAATACTTTTTCAAGGCATTGGATATCCCTTATAAAACCAGAAGTAACACGTGCAGAGGAAGACACACCACAGAACACCTGTAACCCCTAAAGACCACACATTAACCCTTTGTAGTACAAAGCTAATTAACACATAGGCACCTGCCTCAAGTGGTCCCCAGACTTAAAAATTTCCAATGTGGACTTCTGTTGCAGGGAAACTCTGGCCACTTTCCTGTAACTTCCCATTGCATCCCTGGGATAAAAAATGAAGGACATTTTTCACTATGGTAAATAGACAGCAATCCCCCTCCCCTCCAAAAAAACTTCCTTACTCTTAAATTTAAAACAAAAAAAAAGTTTGGGCTATACATAAACTTTAGTTCTGAAAGTATATGTTAACTATAATGATTTCTGACAATGGATTTGGTAATAGTCAACCATGTCTAGACATTAACTTTAAAGTGAATAAGGATATTTTATTTTCTGTAATAATGTGAATTTACTGGTAAAGCAATTGATCCAGGACGGGCATCACTAAATGGCTGACGCTGTTCGCATCCAGACCGACTCAATGTCCTGTCCGGACTGTCACAGTCCCACCATTTAGAAGCAAGTTGTGCCCTTCAGCCATCACCGTTGTCATCCTCGTAGCCCACAGCGGGAGGTGAGACAGTCCTGCATGGAGGGTTTGCTTCCCAAGTTCACAGGCAGGTGATTGGTTGCTAGATCGATCCTAGCAATCAATCACCAGCTTGCAGCTCCTGCCCTCTGTCCAGACCCACTGTGCCTTCCACTCTCCCACCCCATCTGTGTAAGCTAAGACAGGAGATGGTGGGCAATGTTAAGAAAGGCTGCTTAAGACAGTAATAGGGGGCTTAAGAGAATAATGGGGGAGCTGAACACAATAATGGGGGCCTCAAGACTATTACAGGGGCTAAGGACAGTAATGGAGAGCTCAGGACAGTAAGGGGGGAGCTGAGGACAGTAATGGGGGTCTCAGGACAATTATGTGGGGCATGAAGACAGTAATGTGACGGGGGGCTGAGGACAGTAATGTGAGGGGAAGGCTGAGGACAGTAATGTGGGGTTGAGAAAATGAATGTGAAGGGGGCTGAGGACAGTAATGGGGGAACTGAGGACAATAATGTGAAGAGGGGATATTGATGTAAAAGGGAGGGAACTGTGCTGTAAAGAGAGAGACTGTGATATGAGGCTCAGTTCAGATCTGTGCATGCAAAATTGTGCATACACGTCACAGGTAGAGGAGCCCATTCTTTTTAAAGGGATGGCCTACCCGTGAGAAAGGCAGGGAAATAAGTCTTGGCCCTTTTTTTTCAATCGTGCTGTACCATGCAGCTTGGTGCGTTCGAAAATGTGCCATAGGTAGCGACGTGTGGAAGTGTCTTTACGGTTTAACCCCCGTACATCTGCTAAACTACAGCACATTTCTCTGCGAAAACCTTAGATTTTGCAAATGTTCTCCAGCCACAGAGATGTGAACTTAACCTAAGAGGAGAGGGGGGCTGTGACGTGAAGGATCTGTGTCATTGCACATACATGCCATTCGGACCGCTGCTGGAATAATATCTCACTGAGTGGACCTCCATGATTTTTAATTCAGTACCCCTGATCTAGGAAATCAATCCAAATGCAACTTGGGGTTCTAGGAAGGATTTTTCCCTTTGTAAGTGTAAACAGGAAGGCTTTTTACCTTCTTCCACCAGATTAGAATACGAAAAGAAAATTTGAAATAAAAAGATTACAATTACAATTTTTACTGCAGAAATTAAATTTACCCAACTTACACCATAAGTACTGATGTTTGTTTATGCCTTCCAGCTACTTCTAGAAATGATTAGAAAATTACTGTCATTATCTTTTTTTATAAGCAGAAAAAGGTCAGTAAACCCAACAATTTTTTGATCTTTTAGGACTTATACCACAATCCTATTGTTTTAATAAAACATGTCTGATTGACAATGATCGTTTTACTGGTACCTAAGCAGGCGAATATGCCATAAATCAGTGAGTGTCCTCATATAGCAGTGAGGATCCTCTACCATTAGACTACAAGCTTTTACAAGCAGGGCCCTCTAAACCCTCCTGTTTTGGACTGGATTGTAACCGTACTGTCCAAGTTCTGCACAAGCTGTTGGTGCTATATATATGCTGAATAATAATAATACTAATAAAACTATATAACTACAGAGTGGTATAGTATATCCTTTATGAAAAAAGATGACCTCCATAGGCGTGCGCAGGGAGTGTGCCAGCTGTGCCTAGGCACACCCTAATCACCACATGCAGTGCCAATTCCGCCTACTGCCCAAGCTTCCTACATGTTGCCCTCCCTGCAGTGCTGCTGGCTTCCCTCTGTTCCTCTCCCACTGCTGCTGGGGGTGATGTTTCAGGATGGAGATTGGGGGAAGGGGCTAGTAAATATATAATTTACCATCACCTTCCAAATTAACACACTCACTGTGTTCATTTATAACTGTAGCATAGTAAACTGGGTTCACTATGCTTCAGTTTGTGAATGAATAGAATGCTGCTCAGTACAGAGCACTTCCCATTCATTCACTGTCCCGTGCACAATGCCGGGACAAGGTCATCCAGTGCCCAGGGCAATGATACCAAACTGTGCCTCCCCTTCCCTTCCCTTAGGCTTAGGATTAGCAATGATGTCGCTGTCACTACTCCTGTCAGGCTTGTAACAGAAGCACCTGGCACAGGGTGCCCCCATCTCTGCAATGAACCAATCACCCCTACTGCCCACCCCTTGTCTCTGCCTGTGCAGCTGAGGCTACAGAGAAAGGTATGTGTGTTTGAACTTTGGGGTGCACACCCTAATGTAATAGGCTGCACACACCTATGATGACCTCTAAAGCCTATTAATAAATGTGTGCTTTATAGATGCACAACTTCGGTTTTTGTTAATTCTTCTTGACATTATTCTTATTCATAAGAATAGAAGTTGGAGATTTTGGTCTAATACTTTGTGGAGGAGTTACATTGAGGAGTGTTAGTGTAAAGTGTGGGTAGCATTGCGGGCCAAAGCAACAGATTTACAAAGCAAATACACAGTACTTCAAATTATGAAGGCTCATTCCTCTTTCTTTCACGTGACTGTGCTAATACATGGTAATTGGAGCAGAGATTTTATGTGGGGCAGAAAAAAAACACTGTTAGCACTACGTGAGTCTCACTAGTGAAACTTTAAACACACACAGCGTTTTTCTTTGCTCCCAGCAGATGAATAGAAGGGCAGGGAACAGAAAGAGTATATGCTCCTGAGGAGGGAGGCATAAACGTACATTTGATGCTTTTTTTTCCTGCATTAGCAATGCATAGGTTTGCTTTAAAAAAATATCCAACTCCTAGATATGTGCATTTTTGCACCCACTTGTAAAACAGTGGCCTTTTGTGCCTGGAAACATGGCCAAAACACCCAAAATTCATACAAAAAATTATATTTAGTAGCACTTCATAAATACTCTGAATGCAATTATTTATTCCATAGAAACAAGAACTATTAAACGGTCCTAATTTAAATTAACGACAGTTAATTTTAGACTTTTTCATGAATAAAGACCTTGGACTTTCAAAACTCAGGTGATGATATGTAAATTTGTAGAACATCTCTATGAAACCCCATGAATTCAATGTTACAGTGTTTAGATAACAGTGGAAGATTTCTTTTTAAAATAAACAAAAACAGTAAGGCCTGATTCACACTTGCGCGTGTGCTTTCCGCTGCGAGTCCTCACCCGTTCCGCAGCAGCAATCACCAGCACAGAAAATGCAGGAGATACTGGAAATTGCAGCAGCCGCCGGCTACAATTTCAAAAATGAAGTAGTGACCTTTTCCTTACATTTTCAGGAGCAATGGGCTGCCATGCCCGCACAAAACATGGCTCGCAGAGCCGCATTAGTGTGAACCAGGCCTAAAACCAAGTCGTTTTCTATGAAGCATCTTTATACTGTAAATAGCCCCCTAGAATTACATAAGACTACAGGACAAGCTATGCTGGAGTTTTGATTAAATCTTTACAAACACACTACTTAAAGCTCCCATACAAGATTTCCTATGCAGATCTTGACAGTTATTCAACCCTACAGGAATTTGGAAGGCATGATTTAGGAAAAATCATCTGACAGGAAATTGTTAACTTGTAATACATACATATGTAGCACCGTCCTAGGCAGGTGCTAGAAGAGAGTGTAGTTTTGGTTCTTTCTGCCTAAGGGGAGGATTGTTTGGTAAATTTACAGTGTTCTCTGCCTACCAGGGTGCAGGATCTATTTATGAGGTCTGCTAATGGTGCTCAGGTGCAGCTCAGCTTGTCTGAACGTTCCACACTGATCCATTTTCACTGGAAAAATATGTATATGGCTTTACTCCTAGAAAGGGATAGGATTTGACTTCAGATCTAACCCAGCCTGTTTCCAGTTTTTGGACCAAGTGAGCTTATGCACAATTTCACTGCCACATCAACCAGTCATAATTCACCTTCTGGCCTTAAACTTAAGTCAGATGGTGTCACGTACCTGGTGGTAGAGTCTGACTTATGCAGTAGGCAACCTCTCTTACGGCCCTGGTTCCAGAACCCCTGGTGGAGAAGACAGGGAGCGCTGGAGCACAGGGGAGCACGAGGGCTGGATAGGACACAGGAGATGATATGACGTCCTCCAGAAAGTCCGTGCAAGACTGAAGAGTAGTGGTGCAGGTCGGGTCAGTAATGTGCGTGGGCAAAGCAGTACAGGAGGAGCAGGCAATCGGATGGTCAGGTGCAGGCAGGGTCATCAGCAGGCAGGCAGGTGGAGGTACACAAGGTTCAAACAGGAGAGTGGTCGTAGGCTAGCCGGGGGTCGGTGCAGGCAGAGTTCAAGCAGATACGGGTAACAAGCTGGTTCACAGGAAACAGGAAACTCAATCAAGTTGCAGGAAGCACTGGTAACGCTGTAGAACGGACAGCACTGACTGCTGGGCATGGGGAGGCTAAATAGAGCCATTTGTCGCTGTTTCCAGCGCGTGCGCACGCAAGGGAGTGCACAAATGCGCACAGGGTTGCGCACAGGCGCCAAAGATGGCAAAAGACAAATTTCTTCTCCTAACATTGCCCCCCCCCCAAGGGGCAGCATCCGGATGCCCAGCCAGGCCCTTAAGTCTGGGTGTCTCCTCCAGAAACGTTTAACGAGCTCTTTCGCATGGATGTGGTCTTTGGGCTCCCAGGAGCTCTCTTCCAGTCCATACCCCTTACACTTGATCAGAAACTGGACAGTGCCTTGCTTCTTTCTGCAATCGAGGATGGCTTACACCTTGAATTCTTCTTCGCCATCCACAAGGATTGGTTCAGTTGGGGTCATCCTCCTCTCAGGAAAAGGGTCCTGGGTCACGGGTTTCAGCAGGGTGACATGCAACACGGGGTGGACCCGAAGGGATGGTGGCAGATCCAACTCATACGCCACCCTGTTAATCTTCCTCTTCATGGGAAACGGGCCGATGAATCTGGGGCCCAGCTTCTTCGACGGGCAAGACAGCCTCAGGTTCTTCGTGGCTAACCAGACTCGGTCGCCAGGTTGTAAGACCAGTTCTCCACATTTCCTTTTGTCAAACGCCCTCTTATAATGTTCCTGTGCCCAGGACATGGTTTCTTGTAGTAATTTATTGTTCCTTTCAAGGAATTCTGTTGTTTTTTGTACCGCTGGCACCGTACTTTCTGGGATCAGGTTGGGTATAAATGTGGGATGGTAGCCGAGATTCGCCCAAAATGGTGATTGCTTGGTCGCTGAATGTACAGTGTTATTATAGGCAAAGTCGGCTATTGGTAGCAGTGAGATACAGTCCTCCTGGGCAAAGGAGGAGTAACAGCGGAGATACTGTTCTAAGGTCTGGTTAGTCCTCTCTGTCTGACCATTCGTTTGCGGATGATAGGCCGATGATAATGCTAATTCAATTCCCAACGAGGTGCACAAAGCTTTCCAGACCTGGGATGTGAACTGCACCCCGTGATCAGAGACTATGTTGACAGGAATCCCGTGCAGATGAACCACTTCCTCGATGAAAGTCTCCGCAGTTTCAGCTGCGGTAGGAGTCCCTTTCATAGGGACAAAGTGTGCCATTTTGGTGAGGCGGTCAACCACTACAAAGATAGAGGTAAATCCTTCGGATGGAGGTAGCTCTACTATAATGTCCATCAAAATGTGGGACCAAGGGCGCTCCAGAATGGGCAGTGGTTTTAATAGGCCCCAAGCTTTTGCCCGGCTGGTCTTGTTTTGGGGCGCATATGGGACAAGCGCCAACATATTCCCTGCAGTCCTTGTCAGCAGAAGGCCACCAAAAGGAGCGCAACAGCAGCTCCGCAGTCTTGTGACCCCCAAAATGTCCCGCCAGCTTGTGGTCGTGGTTAAGCTTCAGCACTGAGAGGCGTAATTCCTCCGGGACAAATACTTTGTCACGGTACCACCACAGTCTGTCCTTTACTGTCAGCCTAGGGTCTGGAGGCCTATTGGCTTTGGCCAAAGATCGTCTTATCTGAGGCAATAAGTCCTCTTGAGTTAACAGAAAGTGCTGTGGAGACAGGATGGTATCAGCTGGTTCACTGAACACTCTAGACAGAGAGTCAGGCTTTGTGTTCTTCGACCCAGGCTTGTAGGTGATGTGTAATTAGAAGAGGGAGAAGAACAAAGCTCAACGTGCCTGACGGGGTCTAAGCCTTTTGGCCGTGCGTAGGTACTCAAGGTTTTTGTGGTCGGTGAATACCATGACAGGGTGGTTATTTCCCTCCAATAGATATCGCCACTCTTCTAAGGCGGACTTGATGGCAAGAAGTTCCCGGTCACCTACATCATAGTTTTTCTCCGGAGCGGAGAGCTTACGGGATAGGGTGGAGGGAAACCTTTGGCCCTTGCCTTTGGGAAAGGACCGCTCCTACTGCAGTCTCGGAAGCATCCACCTCCAGGATATAGGGTAAGGTGGAGTCCGGATGCAAGACAGGTGCAGAGATGAATAGCCGTTTAAATTTTAGGAAGGCTTCTTGGGCTTCGGGGGTCCAATGGAAGTGGGTGTTCTGTTTGGTGAGGACGGTAATTGGGGCAATTACCACGGAGAACCCCTTCACAAACTTCCTATAGAAATTGGCGAAGCCTATAAATCGTTGGACCCCTTTTCTGTCCACGGGAGCTGGCCAATCCAAGATGGCAGACACTTTTTGTGGGTCCATAGTTATTCCCGTGACTGAGATAATCAGACCCAGGAACAGAATGCTGGAGCACTCAAACACACACTTTTCCGCCTTGGAGTAAAGTCTATGTTGTCGGAGGCGCTGCAACACACACTTGACATGCCTGCGGTGCTCCTCCAATGTGGCTGAAAAAAATGAGGAAGTCGTCCAAGTAGACGATAACGAATTGGTCCAGGTAATCTCGAAAGATGTCGTTGACCAGGTGTTGGAAGGTGGCTGGAGCATTACAAAGCCCAAAAGGCATCACAAGGTATTTGGTATGGCCAAACCGTGTTAGGAAGGCCGTTTTCAACTCATCACTCTCCTGGATGCGAAGGAGATTGTAAGCCCTGCGCAGATCCAACTTGGAAAATATGGTCGCTGACCCGAGCCTTTGGAACAGTTCTGGGACCATAGGTAGAGGGTATCGATTTTTAATGGTGACCTTATTAAGGTCTCTGTAATCGATGCAGAGTTGTAGAGAGTGGTCCTTCTTCTCTACGAAGAAGATCCCTGCACCGGCTGGAGAAGTAGAGGGCCGAATTAATCCTTTTTCGAGATTCTCGTCTAAGTAGTCTTTGAGGGCCTTCAGCTCTACTTCCGAGAGGGGGTAAATCCTGCCAAATGGTATCTCAGCACCGGGCAATAACTCTATCGGGCAGTCATAGGCCCAGTGTGGTGGAAGTTCATCTGACCCTTTCTTACTGAACACATTGAGGAATCCGTGGTAAGCAGGTGGGACAATGGTGCAGGTTTCCGGATCCGGGTCTGCGTCTAAACAGAGCATGGTAGGAGAGCCTTCCGACCCTAGCTGCAGGCAGTGGTGCTGACAGTAGAAGGAGGGAAACCGGACTTCCCCAGATGACCAGTTGATGGTGGGGCAATGAGCTCGGAGCCAAGGCTGTCCTAGTATGATGGGGAAGAGCGGGGAAGCAATAATATCCAACCGTAGGTACTCTGTGTGCCCGTTGGGTGTCTGGGCCAACAGAGGGATAGTCTCATGGGTGACGGCCCCTGATTTAATGGTGGATCCGTCCACCAAGCAGATGACCATCTGGTGGGTCTTAGGTTTAAGCGGGATGTGGTGCTGAGCCGCGAATGTTGAATCCAGGAAGCAGCTGCATACTCCAAAGTCAATGATGGCTGAGGCCTGGATGCTCCCATTGGGAAGCTGAAGTGAGACAGACAGAATCAAGTGGGTTGCCATGTTTGGCACTGACAGGACTTCTCACTGTATGGGGTGGAGGCCCTTGACCTGTTTGGCCGGGCAGGACTTGATGAGGTGACCCGGACCTCCGCAATAGAGGCAGAGGTTAGAGGTCAGACGCCTCTGTCTCTCCGCTGGGGAGAGTGAGGGTCGCAAAAGTCCAGGCCCTGATCGGCCTTGGAGGATAGGTTCTGGGTAGTGGAGTACTCTAGGTGGCGTCCCGGCAACTCGGGCAAATCCCGCAGACCTTTCAGCTCTGCGTTCCCGCAGGCGGCGGTCAACCTGTATGGTCAGGTTAATCAAGGCATCCAAGGTCTGGGGAACCCCCACACGAGCCAACTCGTCCTTCAACTGATCTGAGAGGCCCAGCCTGAACTTATGGCAGAGCGCTGCCTCATTCCATGCCGTATCGGCACTCCAGCGCCGGAACTCGGCTAAATAGTCCTCCGCCATATGGTGGCCTTGCTGGAGCGCGTGGAGGCTGGCATCCGCAGTAGCAATCTGGTGGGGGTCCTTGTAGAGACGGGCCATAGACTGGAAGAAGAGGGTAAGGTTGGCAGTTTCTGGCACCTGTTGATCCAATAATCGGTGGGCCCAGGCCTGAGGGCCATCGCATAATAAGGAGATCACCATCCCCACCTTGGTAGTTTCCAAGGGAAAGGTGCGGGGTTGCAGGGTGAAGTAGAGCTCGCAGGCGCTACGGAATGCCCGGAACTTCCTACGGTCTCCCGTAAATCGTTCAGGCAAATGCACCTCGGGCTCTGTGGGCAGGGTTACCACGGTACTGGCAGCCGGCAGGCTGGGAAATGAAGGAGCTGGCAGAGAAAGCTCCCGAACCCTCTTTTCCAACTGAGTGTACCCACTTTGTAAGTCCTTCACCGCTTGGGTGAGCCCGGTGAGATGCAAGCTTAGGTCATCCATCTGAGAGGGCCACTGCGCAGACTCGGGCTGGCTGTTCGTTGCTGTCACGTACCTGGTGGTAGAGTCTGACTTATGCAGTAGGCAACCTCTCTTACGGCCCTGGTTCCAGAACCCCTGGTAGAGCAGACAAGGAGCGCTGGAGCACGAGGGCTGGATAGGACACAGGAGATGATATGACGTCCTCCAGAAAGTCCGTGCAAGACTGAAGAGTAGTGGTGCAGGCCGGGTCAATAATGTGCGGGCAAAGCAGTACAGGAGGAGCAGGCAATCGGATGGTCAGGTGCAGGTAGGGTCTTCAACAGGCAGGCAGGTGGAGGTACACAAGGTTCAAACAGGAGAGTGGTCGTAGGCTAGCCGGGGGTCGGTGCAGGCAGAGTTCAAGCAGATACGGGTAACAAGCCGGGTCACAGGAAACTCAATCAGGTCGCAGGAAGCACTGGTAACGTTGTAGAATGGACCGCACTGACTGCTGGGCCTGGGGAGGCTAAATAGAGCTGTTTGGCGCCGTTTCCGGCACGGGAGTGCGCGCACACGCGGGAATGTGCACGGGCGCGCGAACGCGCACAGGCGCCAAAGATGGCAAACTACAAAGTTCTTCTCCTAACAGATGGCTTAGATATAAAAAAAGGTGGGTTCCCAGCAGCCATACAGACAATGTTCTTAGCTTTAATAGGGAAAGCATAGGAAGTGCAGCTAATAAAGTACATAGAGACAGATCATTGTAGGGCTGGTCTCTTAAAGTAGATTTTACATCTTATTGCTGCTGATGCCCTGTAGCTTCTTCATAGCCTGTCCCATTCCACATACACTTTAGTGATAACAGGCTCCATGTGGTTTTTTTCACAGGGCATACTTCCTAATTGTTGCTGGTTGCAATTGATTGCTTGTACATCCTGTCCCTGTCCACATGCACTACTCTGATAACAGGCTGTATATGTTTTTTTTTTTTTTTTTTCACAGGGCATATTTCCTACTTGCTGCTGGTTGCAACTCAATATTTAACCCTATGGACTAAGACTGGGATGCCATTAAAATTCATGTGCGTGTAAATGCAGGTGTACCAATACTTTTGACAATATAGTAACAATACTTGTGTAGTAGCGTAGTGTGCACCAAAGCACCACAAATTTATCTCCCTTAATGTCATAGCTGCATTAACATTAGACAATGCCCTTTATTTAAAAAAAATCAGACAGGCTTAAAGTAAGAAGCAAAAGTAGAATCATTTATGTATTTATTTATTTTTTGTTATACATTATTTACAGGTTTACATTTTTTATATGTCATTTTTTTTAAATGTATTTATTTAGAATTTGTTTGCATGACCTGGACAGTATGACCTTTCAAACCTTTCAAACACAGGTAGGAAGGAAAATAAAAACTATATACTACCTTAGGTAAGAAGAAAGTCTTAGGTCTCAAAATCAGCTTATCCCCATGCAAAAATGGCAAAGGCAATGGCTTCTAGGAATACTACCTTACAGGTGAGAGTAGCTAAATGAATGTCTCCAATGGGTTATAAAATAGACTTCTGAAACACACACAGAACCAGATTAGGTCTAAATGAAGGAGCGATAAGCAGGGGCATGTCATGAAATGAGTGGGCCCGTGTGCAAGATAAAAAGTGGGCCCCAGTCATGGGCAAAAAAAAAGAATGCAGTAATGTTAAATAGGGAATGTACAGTGCAGAGTGTATGGCGGTGGGTAGTATGTGCAGGAGAGGAGTGGGGTGTGGTTGGGGGTGGGTAGTATGTACAGGAGAGGAGTGAGGAGTGTATGGAGGTGGGTAGTGTGTGGAGTGTATGGAGGTGGGTAGTATGTGCAGGAGAGCCCTTCTAAGCCACCTGACCTAGGTTCAAAGCCAGAAAGTGCAGTATGATTAGTTGATTGCTATGACATACAGTTTTGCTTCTAACCAGAGTTGAGCGGACACCTGGATGTTCGGGTTCGGCGGGTTCGGCCGAACTTCACGAAAAAGTTCAAGTTCGGCCCCAAACTTGACCCCGAACCCCACTGAAGTCAATGGTGATCGAACTTTTGGGCACAAAAATGGCTCTAAAAAAGTCCTGGAAAGGGCTAGAGGGCAGCAAAAGGAAGCAAAATGGGAGTAAGAGTAGGACAAGTGCCCTGCAAACAAATGTGTTTAGGGAAATAACTTAAAATCACATAAAAAAAAAAAAAAAAAATGGAGGAGGAGGTGGATGTGGAGTAGGAGCCTAGAGATTGAGGAGGCGGTGACCGTGACGGTGTAGGTGGAAGTGGCGGTGGAGGAGGAGGAGGTAGCCAACACTGTTTTTTCTTTGTTTGTTTTTTTCTAATTGGGGTAGCCCCCAAAATATTGAGACATATTAAAAAAAGAAAGTATACCAATGGCTGTGTGAGGCCGGTCTAAATGGCTATTCTGCACAAGGTACAGACAAGTCTTGTGGGATCCATGCCTGGTTAATTTTAATAAACATTAGCTTGTCCATGTTGGCTGCAGACAGGCGGCTGCGCTTGTCTGTGATAACGCCCCCTGCCGTGCTAAACACACGTTCAGACAATACACTGGCTGCAGGGCAGGCCAGCACCTCCAATGCATAAAGGGCAAGCTCAGGCCATGTTCCCAATTTGGAGACCCAGAAGTTGAATGAGGCAGACCCATCAGTTAGTACATGTAGGCGTGTGCACACATACTGTTCCACCATGTTGCTGAAATGCTGCCTCCTGCTAAGACGTTGCCTATCAGCTGGTGGAGCTGTTTGTTGTGGCGTGCTGCTGACAAAGCTTTTCCACATTTCGGCCATGCTAACCCTGCCTTCTGAGGTGCTGGAGGTGCCACAGCTGCGTTGGCGACCTCTTCCTCCTCCTCTGCCTTCGCCTTGTGCTTCCACTGAGCCCCCGGTGTCATTTGGGAATGCCCTCAGCAGCACGTCTACCAGCGTGCGCTTGTAGTCGCGCATCTTCCAATCACGATCCAGTGAGGGAATTAAGGACGGCACGTTGTCCTTGTAACGGGGATCCAGCAGGGTGGCCACCCAGTAATCAGCACAAGTTACAATGTGGGCAACTCGGCTGTTGTTGAGCAGGCACTGCAGCATGTAGTCGCTCATGTGTGCCAGGCTGCCCAGAGGCAGGTTGTCCTCTGTGGGAGGTGTATCATCTGTGTCCTCCGTATCCCCCCAGCCATGCTCCAGTGATACCCACAAGCTGCATTGGGTGCCACGCTGCTGTGAACACGGTTCCTCCTCATCCTCCTCATCATCCTCATCCTCCAGAACTGTGCCCAGGCTTGAAAATTTTTTACCTGGCCTATGCTGGTGCAGGAAGCCACCCTCCGAGCCACTTGTGAATGACTGGCCTGATAACTGTGGAAATGACCCCTCTTCCTACTCCTGTGCCACATCCTCTTCCATCATCGCCCAAAGTGTTTTTTCAAGGAGACAAAGGAGTGGCGTCATCGGCACTAGCCATGTTGGTTAAGTACTCGAAACACCGCAATATGGTACACAGGTCTCGCATGGAGGCCCACTCGTTGGTGAAGTGGTGCTGTTCCGCAGAGCGACTGACCCATGAGTGCTGCAGCTGAAACTCCACTATTGTCTGCTGCTGCTCGCACAGTCTCTCCAGCATGTGCAAGGTGGAGTTCCACCTTGTGGGCACGTTGCATATGAGGCGGTGAGCGGGAAGGCCGAAGTTCCGCTGCAGCGCAGACAGGCAAACAGCAGCAGGGTGAGAACGCAGAAAGCGCGCACAGACGGCTGGCACTTTCTGCAGCAGTTCTAACATATCCGGGTAGTTTTTTAGAAATTTCTGCACCACCAAATTCAGCACATGCGCCAGGCAAGGGATGTGCGTCAAACCGGCTAGGCCCAGAGCTGCTACGAGATTTCACCCATTATCGCACACCACCAGGCCGGGCTTGAGGCTCAGTGGCAACAACCACTCCTGTTGTTCAATGCTCGTCCACAGATGCTGTGTGGGGTTTATCCCCCAAACATATCAGTTTTAAAACAGCCTGCTGGTGGTGGTGAAGGTGTTACACTGACCGGATGAGGAGGTGGTAGAGGAGGAGGAAGCGGAGTAGGAGGAGGCAACAGGAGGCAAAGAGAAATGCCCTGCAATCCTCGGTGGC
>BLSH010009219.1:1584634-1623535 GCA_018402905.1 Glandirana rugosa | reverse complement strand
TTTATAACGGTAATCTGCCCCTCACAGCAGCAGCAGGAACCTCCCCTATACTAGTATGAGATGATTTTATAACGCTAATCTATCCCTCACACCAGCCGCAGGAAATCTCCCTATACTAGCATGAGATGATTTTATAATGCTAACCTATCCCTCACACCAGCGGCAGGAACCTCTCCCTATACTAGTATGAGATGATTTTATAATGCTAATCTATCCCTCACACCAGCAGCAGGAACCTCTCCCTATACCAGTATGAGATGATTTTATATTGCTAATCTATCCCTCACACCAGCAGCAGGAACCTCTCCCTATACCAGTATGAGATGATTTTATATTGCTAATCTGTCCCTCACACCAGCAGCAGGAACCTCTCCCTATACCAGTATGAGATGATTTTATAATGTTAATCTGTCCCTCACACCAGCAGCAGGAACCTCTCCCTATACTAGTATGAGATGATTTTATAATGGTAATCTGTCCTTCACACCAGCAGCAGGAACCTCTCCCTATACCAGTATGAGATGATTTTATAATGCTAATCTGTCCCTCACACCAGCAGCAGGAACCTCTCCCTATACTATTATGAGATCATTTTATAATGGTAATCTGTCCCTCATACCAGCAGCAGGAACCTCTCCCTATACTAGTATGAGATGATTTTATAACGGTAATCTGCCCCTCACAGCAGCAGCAGGAACCTCCCCTATACTAGTATGAGATGATTTTATAACGCTAATCTATCCCTCACACCAGCCGCAGGAACTCTCCCTATACTAGCATGAGATGATTTTATAATGCTAATCTATCCCTCACACCAGCGGCAGGAACCTCTCCCTATACCAGTATGAGATGATTTTATAATGGTAATCTGTCCCTCACACCAGCAGCAGGAACCTCTCCCTATACTAGTATAAGATGATTTTGTAACGCTAATCTATCCCTCACACCAGCGGCAGGAACCTATCCTTATACTAGTATGAGGTGATTTTATAATGCTAATCTATCCCTCACACCTGCGTCAGGAACCTCTCCCTATACTAGTATGAGATGATTTTATAACGCTAATCTATCCCTCAGAGAGGCGGCAGCATCCCTTCCCTACACTAGCCTGAGAGCATGTGACATGCAGTGCTACGTGACTTCAGCTCATATCGAGGCTGGGGCACATGATGTACTGGCCAATCACAGCCATGCCATTAGTAGGCATGGCTGTGATGGCTTCTAAGCGCAAATGAGTGAAACGCTTGTTGATTGGCTGCCCTGCAGCTATTCAAAAGGCGCGAAAACATACCCGAACCCGGACTTTTTCTCAAATGTCCGGGTTCGGGACACGGACACCCTAAAGTCCCGTACGGACCCGAACTTTACAGTCCGGGTTCGCTCAACTCTACTTCTATCCCATCTTAGACCTGAACCCAAATCTCATGCTTATTTGTGGCTATTGTCTCTTAAAATCATATTAAAACAGACAATTCTCTTTGTCTCAGGTGACATTTCTCCAAATCCTGGCCCTCCATTTTTTAACTGCAAACCACATATCTGGCACCCCTCCTCCTCTGGTAACAACTGCAATCCACTCAATTTAATTTCTATCCTGCTGCTTCCTCAATTTAGCCCCCCAATCTTATGCACCCTTTGGAACGTCCACTCCATCTGTAATAAGCTCACATCTGTGCATGACCTTTTCATCTCTCATTGCTTTAACATACTCACCATAACTGAAACTTGGCTTCAGAATTTTGACACAGCTTCTCCTACTGCCCTCTCCCATGGTGGCCTTCACTGGACTCACTCCCCCAGACCCAATGGACGGAAACAGGTGGAGTTGGATTCCTTCTATCTCCGAGATGCACTGTATTCGTCTGTTTTCTCCCATTTCTCTGAGCATTGCAGCAATCTATCTGCCTCCTTTACCAGTATTGCACTTTTTTGATCACTTCGCTGCCTGGCTACCCTACTTTCTCTCCTCTGAAATACACACGATCATTCTTGGTGACTTCAATATTCCTGTCACTGTTAACAGCCCAGTTAAAGCTCATCTTCTCAACTTAACCTCATCTTTGACTTAACCCAATGGACACACACTTCCATTCACTCCAGTGGTAATACCCTTGACCTTGTATTCTCCCATCTCTGCAATCTTGACAACCTCACCAACACCCCCTTTCCTCTCTCTGATCACAACCTCGTCAGTTTCACTGTATCCTTGTCTCCAACCACTCATCCCTCCAAGCAGTAAACGATCATTTGTAGGAACCTCTGCCACTTTAACCCTTCTCTTCTCTATTCTACTACTGACCACCTATATGACAAAATCTCTCCCGTCCTGTCCTGACCTGGCCCCCTCTGTCTACAACACTCATCACTGGATGAACTTGTTCCTCTAACTACACGCAGAATGAGGCCCCGACCCTTACAGCCATGGCAAGCTGACAACACTAGAAACCTCAATAGACATTGCTGTGCTCTTGAGCGACTGTGGTGTAAAACCAAATGCCTGCAGGACTTCACCCTATATAAATATGCCCTTCTAAAATACAATTACTGTCTCCACGCTGCCATACAAGCCTACTTTGTCTGTCTCATTAATACCTTGTCATCTAGTCCCCTTCCGCTCCTTCTCAACATTTAACTCTGCTTCGTCCCCCACCCCCTCTACCCACTAACTCACTCACTGCCCAAGAGATCGCCAATCACTTCAAAGACAAGATTGATGCAATACGTGAGGACACTGCCACT
Organism: Glandirana rugosa; assembly: GCA_018402905.1. Lineage (NCBI taxonomy): Eukaryota > Metazoa > Chordata > Amphibia > Anura > Ranidae > Glandirana > Glandirana rugosa. Next base: position 1,620,796 of record BLSH010009219.1, on the reverse strand, counting down.
GTGCGTACATCTTCCTCATCCAACATACTTTGCCTAACAGCACAGTCAACACTCTCCTCTATTGAACTGGCTACTACTGAAGAGATTACAGAACATTTTTCAGAAGCCCACCTAACCAATTGTCCCCTGTATCCTGTTCTCTCACAACTGCTATGGTCACCCACTTATTCTATCCAATGCTCCCTCACTCACATCTTAAATCTCTCCCTCTCTAGTGGCACCTTCCCCTCCCCTCTAAAACATTTGCAGATCACTCCCATACTTAAAAAGCCCTAACTGGACCCCACCAACCTGAACAACTTAAGACCCATCTCATTGCTCCCATTCACCTCTAAACCTCTAGAACGCTTAGTCTACAACCGTCTTAGCTCTTACCTCAGTGAAAATAACGTTCTTGACCCCTTTCAGTCTGGCTCGCAACATTCCACAGAAACTGCCTTACTAAAACTCACTAACGATTTACTAACTGCTAAAACCAATGGCCACTACTCCATACTCCTACTGCTTGAACTCTCTGTGGCCTTTGATACTGTTGACCACCCGCTCCTTCTCAATAAACTCCATTCCCTTGTCCTCCAAGATTCTGCTGTATCCTGGTTTTCCTCCTACCTATCACAGCGCTCTTTCAGTGTTACCTAAACTCTGTCTCCTCCTCTCCATTGCCCCTTTCTGTCCCCCAAAGCTCTGTTCTTGGACCCCTTCTCTTCTCTATCTACACCTCCTCCCTTGGTCACTTGATAACCACCCACGGTTTTCAATACCATTTATATGCCGATGACACCCAAATTTATCTGTCTACTCCTCGCCTCACTCCTTCAGTCTCCTCTCGCATTACTAACTTACTAACTGACATATCAGCATGGATGTCACACCACTTCCTTAAACTAAATCTCTCTAAAACTGCACTGGTAATATTCTCCCCTGCCCGTGCCCCCCTCTATTACTTTTCCTTCAAAATCAATAATGCAGCCATCAATTCCTCCCCTCATGCCAGGGTACTAGGTGTAATCCTAGACTCTGACCTGTCCTTTCAGCCTCAAATCCAATCGTTGTCAAAAGTTTGTAGACTTCACCTCCGTAATATCTCTAACATGCGCCCCTTTTTAACAAATGAAGCCACCAAGCTCTTCATTCACTCCTTTGTCATCTCTCGCCTTGACTATTGCAACTCCCTTCACATTAACCTCCCTCTCCAAAGGCTATCCCCTCTTCAGTCTATCATGAATGCTGCTGCCAGAATTATTCACCTTAGCAACCAGGTGTCTGCCACCCCTCTCCTCCAATCCCTACACTGGCTCCCAATCGCCCAGCGAATTAAATTCAAGATACTAACCACAACATACAAAGCCATTCACAACTCTGCCCCAAGCTACATCACCAATCTTATCTCCAAATATCACCCAAACCATCCTCTCCGTTCCTCCCTAGACCCTCTACTCTCAAGCTCCCTTGTCTCCTCCTCCCATGCTCGTCTCCAGGATTTATACAGAGCCTCTCCTATCCTTTGGAACTCTCTACTTTAACCTGTCTATCTCCTTCTCTTGCTACCTTCAGGCAATGCCTGAAAACTCATCTCTTCAGGCAAGTCTATCACACCTCCAACTAATCGTTTACCACTTCCATCAACTCATTCTCCACAGTTAGAACTTTTTGTACTACCTGCCCCACCCTATTAGATTGTAAGCTCTTCTGAGCAGGGCCATCTTAATCCTCTTGTATTGTAACTGTATTGTCTCCCTTTTACATTGTTTGTAATCTCTTTTTATTGATTTTAAGTATTTACAACATACACGACAAAAGATAACAGAAATCAATCTATTACACAGAGTAAGATGTTATATGATGAACTTAATATATAATACTATACCCTTATTCTATTTTATATTATTTACTTTCTCTTTACTTCCTCCCTCTATACCATCATATCCTATTTTAATATATTAATTTCTAAATATTTTAGTCTCAGGAATGCATATGAAGGTCCTTCCATTCAATCAGTTTTTTTTTTTCACGTATAGTATCAAAGCTTTTTAAGGCCTATAATCATTCCATATTCATTTTTGTTTATATTCTGCTATCTTTGTCTGTAATACATTTAACAAAATCCCCCTCTCTTACCCATACACATCTTTCATGCCAAAAAATAAATGAATAAAGGAGAGAAGAAAAGATCTACATGACCCAAGTCAAGCACCTTATTTTATATATTTTTCTATTATGCCAGAAGTTTTGGCTTCATCCCATTGCCTCCATGTTTTTAAAAACCGTTCTCTTGAACCTTCCTATGTTTTCATTGCCTCCTCCATACAGCGCAGTTCGCCCATCTCACACACCCATTCCACAACTGATGGGGCGGTCTCCTTTCGCCAATTCCGAGCTATTATTGTTCTCGCAGCTGTCAACATGTGATGCAGGATTTCATCTTTGATATACTTTATTGACCCAGGGATTATTGACAAAACAGATATATAAACATCTGGTTGTACAGTAGAGTCAATATTTCTGTATATGCTGTTCTGTATAAGCCTCTTCTAAAGATGATGCACAAGAAAGCCCGCAAACAGTTTTCTGAAGTCAAACAGACTAAGGACATTCATTACTGGAACCATGTCCTGTGGTTTGATGAGACCAAGAAAAACATATTTGGTTCAGATGGTGTCCAGCGTGTGTGGCGGCAACCAGGTGAGATCCCTAATCACATGTTCTGTGATGAACATGCAGTATTTAAACATCATCTAAATCTGTAAAACATGGCCCTGGAGCTCAAATGTCTTGATCTCTTGCCATTCTAAGACATTCATGTACAATTTATTTAATTTAAGCCATTAGGTACACAGGCTGTTTTCACAGATAGTTAATTTTCTGCACTCTTATCAGAGGACACTGCATGAGGCACCTCTCATTAGCTCCTTTATTGGTAGATCTGAATATCATGGCATAGCATCATTAAGCCTGGCACAGTTTCCCTCCTCTTTCAGCAGTATTTGTTAACCTGTTCATTCAATCTCTCATTATGGTGCTTTCACACCAGATGGTTATATGCTAGCAAGGGAAAATAAGTCAGACTGCACATAATGAACTGTTCCATGCAGAGTAATAGCACAGTTCTACATTTGACCACATTCTTTATTGCATATCTCTCTTCTTGAGCAGTACAGTAACTTGTCTAAATGACCCTATAATGTACCATCCATACGAAGGAAGTCTGAGAGACCCAGAAAGCATTACTTTTTCTAATATAATTTAAAGGCTTGGAATTTACGTATAGGTCTTGAAATGCTTAACAGGAATTTGCTACTGGAAGATTTTCAAAAAAGTTCAAGAGACACAGCGTAATGAGAGAGGAAGAACAGATGTCTCAACTCCCAACAGTTCTGCCAAATTTAACATTAATATAGTCCAAGAAACTGCTTGTAGGTGGGTGTCCATATTTTCTATTAGTACGCTTGATGCTGGGGGGAAATTGAAATACTAAACTCACATCAACCTACAGTAATACCAACATATTCCAAAGAGCCATATATTGTACAAAAAATACTTAAGGTATACAGACATAAATGTATTAATCAAAATAAAAAATGTGTGTTCCTATTGCACAATGCCTTCCCCCTTATATCCTTCAACTATTTGCAGAAGTAGGCTAGAATTTCATAGATTATTTATTATAGCAATGTTATAATTAAGGTTCATTGTGGTATTGTTTTATAAAGAAATGGTATGGACATGTTCAGTATGCCAATAATGTCATAAACATGTTCACAGTGCCAATTGTATGTGAAATTAAACTCCCGTCATACATAAGGACTGATTTATTAAAGCTCATGTGAGTATAGTTGTGCATAGATTATGTGTGCACAACCAAAGCATACTCTCTCAGTATTTATTATGCACTTACATTGTGCACAGATACATGCACAAGGTGCAGTGTACATATGATGATTTTGCTATGGAGTATACACTCCATGGTCTGAAAGTATACTAACAAAATTATGGTTTGATAAGAAGAAGTAATTTCAGGTCTAATTACTGTTACCAATTTTACATGTGCTCAAAGCTTCTACTGAAATTATTGTGCATATATAGAGATATAGTCTGTATTTACAGATGTAATGTTTACACACAATTGATTGAACAATCTTCAAGTGACTGTATATTTCAATATTTCGAGATAAGTTAAAAGTATTTTATGCTGCACAGCCGTATGGGGCACCAACAGGTATCTTTGTGACAAAATCAGGGCCATATTTACCTTAATGACCAGTGCCTAGACAGCAGTTTAAGAAGAGGGAGGACCAAGTCTCATCATTGACAGGTTGCTTTATCTTTTTACTGAGTGCAGGGGAGCATGGTGGAGTTAGCAGGCTCCTTATATTTTAGGATACAAAAAATAATTTTCACTATTTTGGTGGTCAGTACACCTTATACACAGTACTGCATTTGATGCTATTATTGCATTATAGTATCCATTGTACTCAGTATTCATGAGGTGGAACCTTGTACAAAAAGATATTGTTATTTGAGTGTTCCTATAACCGTTTAATGTCTAAATATGGCCCTGGAGCTAGAAGGGAAAACAGTAGCAATGAGTTTCTTCTTAAAGTGGTAGCAAACCCTCCTATAATTTTGAGCCAAGGAAGCTGCCATCTTGGCCTCTGTTTACTCTACAACTGCCATGATGCTGCACATGTGATCAGCTATGACACCAGCCATTGGATGCTTTGATAGTTTGGTTTAGAGTACAACCAATGGGAGTGTTACATTTCCAGCGTGTGCCGGAAATGTAACTGTTTTTTAAATTGTTAAATGGTAGGGTTTACTACCGCTTTAAGTGCCAATGTTCTAATTTTAAAGCTCAACTACAGCCACAACTTTTTTCTTTAGTTTTGTACAGAGGTAGAGCCTGGCTAAACCATTTTTTGTTTTGTTTTTGTTTTTTTTGCCTTCTGAGTCCTCCTGCCTCTGTGACACTCTCATTTGGGTCCTGATATCACAGTGAAGCTGAGGTGTCATGCACATCAGGCAGGAATTTGTTTATTTGTTAAAGTTTTAGGCGTGGATTTGTTACTTGTTACACACATTGACGTAACAGCCTTTAAGTGAAGCTATTACAATTTTGGGTCAATTGTATTGAAATTTTTCTATACATTTATAGGTTTTTAAACAAATTCAGTATACCTATTATTTCACAATTTCTATATTATCTCTGTCTAAGAAATAAACATTTATTACATCACAAAAGACTCTCAGAGCACTATGGGTTAGCTAAAGATAAACCACAGAATAAGTTCCTCCCTTAAAGGCATGTGTTCTCTTCCCAAAATCTCAGATGCTGTGTCCAGTAAGTGATACTGCTTTAAATTAATTGTGTGTGTGTGTATTGTTCAGCTTGAGCTATCGATCTCTGTGAACAGTGGGCTTTTTACAACCAGAAGTAAGGAGAAACAAGAAAATGTGAGAATGAGACTAGCTCCTCCTAGCTGTCAATGAAAAATTAAATATGTATATGGAATATTTCTTATTAACTCATTAAAAAAGGAAAATCATTATTTTAAATGCTTTTTTTTTGTGTTTATGACATAATGAATAATAAAGAAAATATTCTGTATAAAAAAATCACTGTAAATTCCCGTTAATATTTGGAAAGGGATGGGGAAAATTAGATCCTCATGTGTACAACTGCAGGCAATAACAAATAATACATCGGTCAAATCTTAATATGTTAGCTATCTTTAATTTGATAAGTAGTCCCTACAGACAGTAACATTTAAATGATGCGCACAACAAGTAGTGGAGTGTGTGTTTTTGACCCAGTTTCCATTAATGGTAAGTGTATCAGAATTTCTGATTTCGTTCTCTGAAGGTTGTTTGTTATAATTAATTCAACATAAATGGCAATCTGCAAAATAATCCCTTGAGGGACAGATGCAGACCCATTAATTGGCTAGTGGATTCTGGCACTACTTAAGCTTTTGTTATGAAACTAGAAATTATATAATTTTTTTTTTTTTTTTATTCAGGAACAACAAATTACCATGTTGTAGATGATTTCTATTAATATAAATAGAAACAAATCTAAAACTTCATTAATATTCATACTAAAACTGATTAACCTGTGTAGTTAATTTCTACATTTGGCTTTGATGAAAGTTTCTAATATCATGCTTACAAAAATATGCACATTTGGAACTTAAAGAAATGAGCTCTGAATGTAGGCACCTGCATTTTACTTCCCTCAACATATGTCTGAATTTTAGGCATTGGGACCCCACGAAAAGAATCCTAGGATTTTCGCTCAAGTTGAAAGGCTCATTTTTACAAGGACTTGCATTAAATATTGATTTTGTGAGTCATTACTGAATAACGAGTTCATTTAGTGAATATGCCAAACATGAGCCTCCATATTCCTTAAGTGCTTACTGACAGATTCATCTATTAGTAACCACAGCATAAAGGTTAATGGCCATTATATAGGGAAATACACTAACCCCAGTGAACGCAAATAGGGGAAAAGTTGCTGACAGTTGCAAAATGTTTGTGGCCTCTCAAGATAACACTGTATTTTATTCTTAAATTCTCCAGTTTGGTTATGTATTCAGACCAAATAAAAATCAGAGTAAAATTTAAATGCAGGCAACAGAATTTCTAATGAAGTTCTACTTTATTTCATGGCACTTGATTTGATGGAATACATTTAATTCTTCTACTTTCTCGCCCTTCATACATAGCAGGGTTGACTCAACAGAATACATAAAGAAAACATGTATACTGCGCTCGTGAATAAATGATGAATAACAGCTGCAACTTTACCATGTGAGATTAACACGAATACAAAGTGAAAAAATAAAAAGCTGCGCTTCAAACCATCATATTATTAAAAATCAAAAAGTGAAAAGTCTCTCAGAAAAGTCCATCCAGAGAATCCATTTATACTAATGGAAAAGTGAATAGTACAGAAATACGTCACCCAGTGCAACACCACAATATAGGATGCCTGCTTACCAGAGCAGCTGGACCCTTTAATTACAGAGGGTCAGAGAAGCATAAGAATAAGCCCACTTGAACCTCCTATTCCGGTATCCATTGCTCTACCAAATTAGTGGCTACTCCTCCAGCATGCTCAGTGTGTCATAGAGGAACTTGTTGCAGTTGTCAAATTTGATCTTTGGTCCTACATCCATGTTTCCAGACTTATCTATTGCTTTTTCCTTACTTGTAGGAAGTAAGGAAAAAGCAAGATACGTCTGGAAACATGGATGTAGGGCAGTAAGATTGTTTTGTGCAGAAGATAAGAGATCAAATTTGACAACTGCAATAAGTTCCTCTATGACACACTGGGCATGCTGGAGGAGTAGCCACTAATTCGATGGACCAGTGGATACCAGAACAGGACGTTTGAGTGGGCTTATTCTTATGCTTCTCTGGCCCTCTGTAATTAAAGGGTCCAGCGGCTCTGGTAAGCAGACATCTTATATTGTGGTGTTGCACTGGGTGACGGATTTCTGCACTATTCACTTGTCCATTAGAAGATATGGATTTTCTGGATGGACTTTTCTGAGAGACTGTTCACTTTTTGATTTTTAATAATATGATGGTTTGAAGCGCAGCTTTTTATTTTTTCAACAGAATACATGGCCCAAGGTGAATTTAATCTATGGAGCTTAAAGTGCATGTGCAACAATCTGTGGTTATGACTAAAATATTAGCATAATTTTTAGGCCTTAAACGCTAATCAACCACTTGCCAGCCCTGCTCCCCAAATAAAGAGAGAAAAGCCATCGTGCATATGGCTAAAGTAGCATAGCTACATAGAATTCAGCCTATTCAAATACACACTTCACACATATGCTGCAATCTACAAAATGTTCCTGAATTACAGTGCCACACACGTTAACCTCAAAATAAAGAATAATATAAAAAAGACAAGTTTCCATCACATATGCAGTTCTGCGCCCAGAATATTGTCATAGAGCTAACACTTTGTCTGACATACCTGTCTGACCTTCCTTACAAAAGAACTTCATTAAAACAGTTGGGGTCTATTTAGCAGCCAGCAACCACTGAGGCAATTAAAATCTTAGGCTTATGTAATATACAACACAGTTTACATAACCACTTGCCTACTGGGGACTCTCACCCCCTTCCTGACCAAGCCAATTTTCAACCTTCAGCGCTCTCACACATTGAATGACAATTGTGCAGTTATGCAACACTATACCCATATTACATTTTTGTTATCATTTTTTTCACACATATATAGCTTTCTTTTGATGGTATTTAATCACTGCTGGGTTTTTTGTATTTTACTAAAAAAAAGTTTTTCTTTGTTTCTGTCAGTAAATTTTATAAATAAGTTGTTTTTCTCATTCACTGATGTGCGCTGATGAGGCGGCACTGATAAGCTGCAATGATGGGCACTTATTAGGTGGCACTGATGAGGAGGCACTAATATGCCGCACTGATGGGCACTGATAGGTGGCACTGATGAGCACTGATATGTGGCACTGGTGGGCACTGATAGAAGACACTGATGGACACTGATGGCCATTGATGGGCAGCACTGATGAGCAGGCACTTAGGCATTTAGGGGTATGTGAGATATAACATGTAGTTTATAGAGTTGACAAGTCAGGGCTATGTAAAGTACAACACAGGATAGGAGTCAAAGAATGCATTATAGAATATAGAGTGCCAGTGGTGGCCGGACCAGCAGGGGCGCCGCCCCCTAATCTCTATGCGCCGGCCCCTAATCTCCATGTGGGGCACCGGACGCATAGATTTCTACATGGTTTTTTTTTTAAGCACATGATTAGAGCCCGAGGCTCTGATTGGCTTCAAAAAGTTTGGGCTTGGGGCGCAAAGCACTGCGCCCCAAACCCACCCTCTTGTGGCATTAGCGAATCAACATTTGTTATTGTCTTCCTGCTTCTCCACCTAGCCAATCAGGACAGAAAGGGGGTTTTAAGACCGGATTGGCCGGGAGGAGAAGCAACTGAATTGGCCGGGAGGAGAAGCTGGGGAAGTGCCGAAGCTGCCCGCAACCTGGAAGGGGTAAGAGTGGGGCTGGAGGGCGAGGGGGCAGGGGGGTTTGTTTGCGCCCCCCCCAAAAAAATGGAGCACCAGCCACCACTGGTGTAGAGGTCAGGAATTTGTAGCGTACAACATAGCCCATAGAGGGTGCAGGTCAGGTCAATGTAATATACACACAGAACACAGTTTTCACCCATTTTCCACATAAAGCTCTATTAGAAAATGGGTGAATCTTGGGTGTGTATGTTACAGGCCTGACCTGTACCTTCTATGGGCTATGTGGTATATTACATTTTCTTTAGAGAAAGATGTCTGAATCTTTCATGAAGGGATTGATAAATAGACCCTATAGTGTATATGGTGCAGGGGTCAGGAGTAAGTAACATACAACATAGCATATAGAGTGCATTTATGTAGTGCTAAGGTGTAAATAGTGCTTGGTGACATATTATACAGTGGAACCAAATAACATTGTTTGTCTTTCTAGTGTAATCTGGAGAGTCTGATATCACCAGACAACTTCTTCTGTAAAAGTAAGTCTTTATTGGACAGTTAAAGCAAACCAAAGAGCAGCTTTCTTCATCAAAAATAAAGCAAATAGTCCATAATCCTGGTATCATCAAAACAACTTAACGGATCACCACCAATATACCAGACCCGCACATGGTTTTAGGGTATCTGTCTACTTTGGGGTACAGTAAGAGCTGCTGGAACTCAGGAAAACAGAATTTCAGTGTCCAGATAACCCATGCTTGTTCACTGCTGTGAACCACCCTACACTACCTCACAGACATGTGCTGATTCTTTACTACTGCTTTTCAAGGCTACCTTGCAGGGTTTGAAGGCTCTTTTCCACCCAAAGGCTCTCAGAGCCTCCTAATCTGGGTCTCAAATGAGGATTACCAATCCAAAGAGTACTGAAACCAGTCCTCTCCCGTTTGATTGGACTATACTTGAACCCCTCACCCTGTATGAGTGAGAACTAAAAATGTCTGTCAAACTCTCTCTTAAAGGGACCATAACCCAAATAGAAGGGAAATATACCTCCTAGCCAGGACCCATCCCTGGCGTCTTGTACACTAGGACCCAATTTACAGCACAGGATTAAGCATACAACATACACCACCCTAATCCTCACATCATCATTTTCTTGCTTTAAAAAATCCCAAGATTGGGTGTAATAAAATATTTATTTCAGAGGGCTTGTTAAGTAAGTTTTTAAAGCAAAGAGCACTGGTAATGTGTAAAGTGAACCATGTGAGTAAAATATGAATTGATTGTTGTGGGTTACTAATACACTCTTTGCAATATACTAGGAATTTTGCATAAATAACTGCCTTGGGAAAAACAAAATGGTATATGTATTTGCCCACAAACATTTAAGACAATAACAAGCATGTCTTTTTATTCGTACCAAAGTGTACATATGTATAACGTGTATATTAAAATATAAAGGTGTATCCAAAAAAAATGCAATGACTAACTTGGACTTCTTTGTAGTAAGTTTTAGCTTTCTAATCTGATTTTATTTTTTAAGGTAGTGAAAGACAAGATAGCTATGGTAGCTATACTTTGACATCTCACTGACAGCCATCTCAATGATGGAGGATGTCCTGGTGATGGGATAGTGATAAAAACCATTTTAGACATTTCATTTTACATTTGTCAGAATAGTAATCCTGAAAAGGGTACATAGAGGGAACTGAATCAAATGAATTTTGGATACAGAGCTTTATCTGGAAGCTGTCAGTAAAAGTGTTCCTACACCAACACATGGTTTTGACCTCTCACCTTTCATCATCATGAGGAGACTTTTATGTTTATTTCATATTTTATATGTCATGTTACAGAATTTGATGTTTGACAAACCATCAGACTTTACCTAAGCAGAAATGTATTATGTATATGCTTTATATGCATATGCTGTATTATTTGCTGTATATATAATATTGTACTGTTTTGTTAAAATAATTATACACTAATATATGTGTAATAATAATAACAGCAACTAATCAAATACTCATCTGCATCTTATAAACTTAAAATAGTTTTTTTAAAGTCGACCTAGCCTAATTTTATATTACTCACATGCATGCTAACTAATGTTTAAGTGTAACATGTAGCATCCCCCTAGCTGCAAAACATGGCTGAACCTTCAGACAGTGGGCTATAGTAATACGAGTCACCCCGGGGCTGGATTGTTAAGCCAGTTTCTGGCCCAGATGCTCAACATAGACCTCCATGCCTGCCACATGTGCATGGATTCCATCAATGTTTCCATTGTATGTGTCACAGGAGGAGGTACTTACATTACAGATGCATAGTAACCTCTCGAATAGGATGTCTGTGCTTATTTTTCCAATGACAATTGTGAGGCCTCCATCATCACCAGGTAAAAGCATACACATGCACCCTCTCCATGCTACATCCTGTCTCTTCCTCTAAGGTCTTGTGCAGCAACGCCTTCCTGAATAGTTCTCTGTTCTCTGTAAGGAGCAGCTACATTCATTCCTCTATGCTGCTACATGATGATGCTGTTTCTATGCTATCTTTCCATGTGAGGACTCCCTATAAATAGTGGGCATGTGATGGCTATGCCAAAATGAAAAAATCTAGGACACTGTCTTTCCCAGGATGGCTTACAGATCAAGGGACAACTTAATCCCCAATTATTTCTTGTCTACCTGTAGAAGAGACGCAGTGGTCTCTTCAGGTCAGTAGATATACTGCAGCACTACACCTGCCTGCAAACATTCCTAGGTATATATTACCTCTCACATAGATTTTAGTTCTCTCCCTTACATTGTCTTCATCTGCTTTTTCTCCAGAAGGATGGAGCCATTTTTCCAGGCATAACCCAAGGTCAGAATCTACTTCTTGGACTGAGCTACCAATGCAGTTCTTGGCTGTGGTAAAAAATGTATTACACAAATCTATTCACCCGCTGAAGCCTCTCACCTTATGACTAGCTGCAAAGTAACATGCAGTCTGGTAATGGGGGAAGCAGAGATTGTGAAAATGCTTCCTCCTGTTTGGAGCAGATTGATGACTTCATCTTGGCTTAGGCAGGAGCAGATATACTTCTAGCTCCATGTGCTAACTGTTTTGCTTCCCTCTCCTCCTACCACAGTTGCATTACTAGCCTTTGAGAAAATTATTCTGTCCCTTTGAAAGTGGGTAGTGGTTGCCACCATCCCCCATAAGTCTAAATAGAATTAGTTTGAAACCTCATGGGACTTAAAAAATAAAACACTCAAAAATACAAAAATGATTTTCTTTACTGATAACATTTCATAAAAATCGCCGCTTTGATGGGTATTTTATTAAAAACATATTTGGTACATTCACAGATATAAAAGAGGATCAATGTTGCAAAATTATACTTGACAGATAGCGGTATTACCAGTTGTTGCCCTCTAACTGGGCTGCCCCTTCCACAGTGCGCTTCAACTGGAGTGTACTGTGGAAGTGGCATCCCAGTTAGCGGGCAACAAAGTGTTGATTTTTATGAAATGCTATCAATAAAGAAAATTATTTTGTATATTTGAAATAAGTGTTTATTTTTGTATGGTTGGTTGCCGACAAAGTGTCATGAGAGGTTTTCAAACAAATTCTATTTAGACTGACTAGCCTTTTTATCACACTAATAAGGCATAATAACATGTCATAGCCATAAAAGGTCATAAAAGGCTTTCTAAGGCTATGAGTGTTGGGCTGAAAGAGCTCAATGAATTAAAGAATAAGGCAAAGTATCCCTTTACTAGCAACTATGTTCTAGGTATAAGGACCCAGAGTGAATAAACTCACTGTGCAGGTACGGCAACAAGCGAGAAGTCACTGGTAGTCTGAAACCTTTTATTATACACAAGAATGTGGTACTGAGAGTCAGTAACATTTGCAGGTTGATGGTTCCTGCCACAGCTTGTGTTGACTGTGCAGAAATCCAGTAACCTGACTGGAGCTCAGGACTGCTTCTGAATCTTAAATGTGAATTTTACCACTTTCAAGATTTTTTTGTACAGTCCAGAGTACTTTATCTTACAAACTAACATGTACTTCTTGTTAGTATCCTCCCTCTGGCTTATCTTCACAAGTGGGAAGCCGACTTAGGTAAAACTTTCATGTCAGACCAAAATTCACTGATTTCCAGATTTTCTATTGCATGTACAGTATCTGACATTCCTGCCAAAACTTACAAGACGTCCATTTTACTTCTTAATGCAGCTAAGTTGTGCATTTCTCTCAAATGAAAAGACCCACAACCTCCTTCCATCTGACTTTGGTTTCACAGAGTGGATGAGTTGAACCAGATGGAGGAGCTTGTGTTTTCCAAAACAAACTCAAGCTGTTCTCCAAACCCTGTATTCTTTAGAATATATTTATCTATTCTGGGGAGAGTTAGTCTCTTCTTGAGGTTCATCCCAGTGGAGTCTTGACATCAGCCCCTGCCCATTTGCGCTTCTGTCATTACTTCCCTCCCCCCGTTTTTTTTCATTGCCTCAGCATCTAGACATATGCGGTTTGTTTCGTTCCGAATTAATATTCAGGCAAATTTTTCGTTATTCAGGGATTTGGATATATCCGAATACCCAAATTACAATATAAACAAATTTTACTGAATGAAACAATAAAAGGTAGCGTCTCCCCCATAAACTGATGACAATATCAAATGAATAAATCAAATGGCAAAAAATAAAATAGCTAAAAATATAAATCAGTGATCATATAAATAATACATCAAAAGTCTTTAAAGTGTATTCGTGCTTGAAAAGTGCTCCATAAGTGCTCCAATCATATTCCAGGGGCAGCGTGATAAGTGCCCAGACCCCCTTTGTGTCCCCACTCACCGAAAGATGTGGACCTACTGCTTTTCAGTCAGAGGTCATATGTGCTACAGATCGGTGAGAGGGATGCTGAGCTGGGCTCACAGGACAACCGGACACCCAAAATAAGCCTTAATCCTCCCACATGGAAATGAGATCTGAATGGCTCAGATGAACAGAAAACATCCTCATGTGTAGACTGCTAACATGGACACTTTATTGTGCAATAATAAAATCTACTTACAAAATAGAAGAGTAAAAAACGCCTTGTGATCAACAAAGATCTAATACAGCAAACGGCGTGCGTTCCACCAGCTCCTACCACTATGGGCGGATGTGACGTGGACGGCTGCAGCGGACCGGATATGACATCATACCCGGTCCGCTGCAGCCGTCCACGTCATATCCGCCCATAGTGATAGGAGCCGGTGGAACGCACGCCGTTTGCTGTATTAGCACGAATACACTTAAAGACTTTTGATGTATACACATGAATACACTTAAAGACTTTTGATGTATTATTTATATGATCACTGATTTATATTTTTTGCTATTTTATTTTTTGCCATTTGATTTATTAATTTGATATTGTCATCAGTTTACGGGGGAGGTGCTACCTTTTATTATTTCATCTATCTGCAGGGTATTTACCTGAGTGGAGCTGCACCCCCATCACGTGTTTATACACATACATGCAATGTATAATTTATAATTTTCGATACAATTGTTTTTTCACGTTTTTTTGCACGGGAGTAGGCGCTGCTTATCTATTGGATCAAATTTTACTGAATGCTCCGAATAATGAAATGAAATTCGTCCGAATTTCAGAAATTCAGACTGAAATTCAAATCATATTTTACATCGAACTCCAGTCGAATTCTAACTTGTGTTACTAGAGTACCATTTTGAAATAATGCTGTTTTTGTTAAGCCAAAGGTGATCTAAAGAGTCATTGTAATCATTTGATGAAGATTTTTCTTTTGTTTGTTAACTTTACCACATTCAAATCGAAAAAAATCTGACGTTTTTGATTCGACTGATTCAAAATTTATTGATTCGAACGTTTCAATTAAAAAAAAAAAAAAACAGTAAATTAGAAAGAAATTTGAAAAAGACATATAATGAATTTCAAATATGAATTCCGAATACAAATTGAACAAATCAACCAAATTTAACGAAAATAAATGACTAGAATAACGAATCGAAACAAATGTTTTCATCATGCACATACCAGCACATCTTCGCCCTACCTTATTTCCCTTTTAGCCCTCTCCTTTTTTCTCTTCTCCTTCTCCTTCAATATAAGGTGCAGAGTCCTGTCCTGTTCAGGCCCTGTTTGTGTCCCGGTAACTTGAATCTTTTTAGATTGTTGGCAAATGGAAACAGAGGACAAAGTGCAACCTTGTTTTCTGCTGTTCAACCTTAGTCTATGTTCACGTCCTCATATAGAGTCTCAACCAGTCTACTGATGAGGTAATTTCCACTGGCTTTGTTCTTTCTTATGTCCAGTAGATTCTATCATTGCCTAACGGTGGCCTTTATGTGTCTGATTATATGATGAATGCTGCCATTATTTGTATGGATTGTTGGATACTGCATTTCTTAAAGAATTTTTGAAAAAATTACTTTTTTGAAAAATTATTTGATAGCTGTATATTGTGACATATCAAAAATATATTCATGTATACTTTTCGTTGAAAGGTCATTTTAAAGTGGTACTTTTTAGAATAGTGTAGGAAGGATTAGAACCTTTGTCTGTTTTTTATTTCTGTCTCTGCCCCCACTGAAAATATTTATCTTCATACTGTATACACGCCATTAAAGAACTAACAGAAGTTTTAACTTCATCGCTCTATTAAAGAAAGTAATTTTATTGCTTCCTGCGATGGAGAAGTTCTGCTCTACAATTGTACTGGTTACCCCACAATAATGGGAAATCTCTCCAACAGGGACAAAGGCAGTAATAAATATCTTAAAGTGATATTTAAGTAAAAATATTTTTTATTAATGTTTATCTAAAATTCATATAAAATATGATTTTTTTACCTTTATTAATATGTTGACATTTCTCTTAACATACCTTGTCCAGTTGTTCATCCTGCCTGATGTTCAAGTAGACCAGAGAAAGGCGCAGAGTATGTTTAAAATTAACATTTTAAAAGGAATCAGTCATGACAGAAAGATGAGAGCTGACACTGTGAACTTGCTTTGGAAGGTGTATGATCTGGGGTTGGTTATCCTTGTACTTTTCTGGTTCAATAAGTTTTTATTGCAGATATAGCATTGAAACCTACAATAATGTCGGAGGCACTTAGGTTGCCCATGCAGGGGCTAGAAGTGGCACATGGAAAACATGGAACAAACAATGTTTGTATTTGAACAGCGCATTGCTAGTATCTACTGTGCCGTTATGTAATGAATGTTGTCAACCCAATTTATCAGTAATTGGTAGTTTCTCCTTGTTCTGTTATAAATTGATATTATTGCTGCTGAAGCCCATGTGCACAAGTGTATTAAAGCACTGATGATAAAATAATAATAACAATAATAATAAAATAAACCACTATAAACTGCAGTTTTTACCAGCTTCTTAATCTATGTTAATGCTGCTGTAGCCCATGCATAAACTTAATGCTCAATTGCAAACCACTATGACATTAATAACATGCTTTACAGTTGCTGTTTTTTTCAAAGTGCTTGTTATAGTGCTCACAGGTGCTACTTATAGTGCATACATATTATGGTTTATATCTCTATATATGAAAAGGTGCCGGTGCAATGCGTTCTATGAGTTTCCTTCGGTCTAAAACCGTTCAATTATACAGTCCATTTAAAATCTTCGGATATTTCATAAAGTGCACGTGCCGTGCCTTGTGTGAAGTAAGAAGATCATGCGGGTGTTGTACCCCGCTTACCAGATCCCGTTGACTTTCCAACCATACGGTGTGGAAAAGTCAACCTGCGCTTGTGGTCTATAATCCGACCCTGGATATACTCCTCCTGATCCTGTGCTCGATCTCCGTTCCCGGTTGTGTTATGTAAGAAAGGAAAGACTCCTTATCGCGTACTTCGTAAAAAACTCCACTTTGTTTGCCCATATAAGTAACAACTTTTCGATGGCAGGTGTAGATAAAACTAACGACCCTCCGGCCGTACTCTATCTGTGACCGCTTTGAGTCTCGCTGCTATCGTTTGCGTGTCACCTGGGCGTGAGTTTGCGTGCCTTGCGTTCCAACTTACAGGTTTCGTCACTGCATAACGTCATCAGAGGTGGGTACAAACAATGTAAACAGAGAAGGGAAGCCTCCTAACTAAACAATCACAAAAAATGTGAATGCATGATTCATATATTTGGGGTTAAGCCCATAGAGTGCAAGAGTGACCAGGTCAAATATGTAAGAGCACAGCATTGAATTAGTCCTGGGCATCCATTAATAAATCCTGGTACTTTTCAACTTCACGAGTCACTAATTGGAATAAAAGTATGCATGTCAGGATAAATGATATGCTTGTTCCAGTACAGTGACTTACCAGGTAATGCAGAAAATATAAGGATAACAGCCCAAAAATGCACTTTCAAAATGAAATTAGTAATGACAGATATGCAGTATTCCACTACCCTAGAATGTAGTGGTAGATGTTATGTATGGAAAAAATTGCAGGGTGCAAATTGATTGTGTTGGCGAGATCCTGTTTTACTGGAAGCATGTATTGGATGGAGACTTCTCTATTTTATTCCTTCAGTTGCAGTTTTTTGAGACATCTTGTATTTGATTAGTCGTGCTCCTTGAATGAGTTGAGCTCCTTCATTGCTAAAGTGACATTCAAACAGAAGCCATTTTCTGGGCTGCACTTTATAAGCAAATCTCATGAACAGCAATGAATAGCAGGTGAGAGCAAATGTCATACGACCACTAATGATTTCTGGTGATTTCTTCATATTATTGATAGCTGCAATTGGGAGTCCCCAGTTGGCCACAGGTCCGCAGAAGTGCGAACTCATGAGGTAGTCACTAAATTCCTTGCTCTTCACATAGTCAACTGCTTTTCGAGCCAAGACCACTGCCATGATGCCCAGCATCAGGACACCGCGATTCTGCTCAATCTGCAAGACGCCTGCGCTAACAGCAAGCCGTTCAGTAGGAGAGTCTTGAAGTGATATTAACCATGTTGAAAAAAAAATTGCCAGAGTTCTAATGTAAATCAATTAGCTGCTATTGCCTAGAATAAGTTCTGATCAGTTACCTAACACTAGCTGCCAGAAATGTGCTATATACTGTTTTGAAATGAAAGGTTCTAAACTAGAGATTGCACAGATAGTCTCAGAAGCAAAGCTTTTATTGCAAGGCAGCAAAACAATTTGTTTCTTTCACAGTAAATGTGAACACAATTCTTGAAAAACATAGCTGGCACTACTAGCATTTTATATACAGCTCATGGCACTGAAATCAACCAGAGATCTGTGAAAATGAATCTGCGTTCAATCTTTCCCTGTATCAGATGGCATCTGTCACCAGCCAGATTCCAGATAGCCACACCATTCTTCAGTTGCATATAAAGATTATGCTAGGGTTTAATCAGAACAGCTATTTTAGTTTTATCCCTACTAGTTCACTCTGTAAATGTTAAAGGAAAAAAAAAACATATGGAGAGAAATACTTCAACAGTTGAATATGCTTATGAAATGCATCCCATAGTTGTTTAAATCAGATTTATCCAGTGAGCTTCTTTCCTTCTGCATAACAGTAAGAACTGCTGAAATAAGTCACATACAGAATAAAATTATATGTTGAAACTAAAGATATTGTATTTGCACTGCAGGTCTGGGATATTAAAATTTCTTACATTGGAAAACAGTAAGATTTGTAATTTGACTCACCATGTTTGAAGCTGATCTACATGCAGATGAAAATTAAATGTTTGTAACCCTAAAAAAAAAAAAAAAAGGATTCTGTTACTTTAAAGCATGTTAAACAGCACAGTGCGTGTGCTGTGCAATTTGCCCCCCCCCGTATCACCTGAAAAACCTGGCTGATCCTGCCTGGTTCCGCTCTCCCCTCCTGACCATGGTTTATAATGGCTGCTGAGCCCTGACACCCTGGTCAGTTTATGTGCCTCCATCATCCGCAGCCCTGCTCTGTCCTCTTCCCCCCCCCTCCCTCCTTGCCTGTCAGCACTGTGTCAGGGCTACATAGTTACATAGTTAGAGGCCCGCCAACCTTTCTGCTGCTGAAAGAACAGTGTAAAGTACATGCAATCCCCTCTGTTAGAAAATGTCCTATGCTCCAGTGTCTGTGCTTTTCAAAAAATATGCCTATTACTACCTTATTTCTCATGTGACTCTTCACTGCTCTCCTTCTCTCCCTCCCTCCTCCCAGGCTGACGTCTCGGCTCTCTCCTCCTTACCTCCCCTCCTCCCGACTGATGTCAGCAGGGGATTCTTGGCCCCTTCCACTGTAGCTGTCAGATCGTGAGAGGGAGCAGCGAGGAGTCATGTGAGTGCCGAGCGGCGCTGTCAAATAGGGTAGTAATGGGCATATTTTTTACAAAGCACAGACACTGGGGCATAGAATGTTTTCTAACAGAGGGGATTGAATGTACTTTACACAGTGGCTAAACAACCACTTTAATGCAGTTATGAATTTATTAGAAAGTCACTAAAGGCTGGTTCATACCAGCAGTGTGCACTACCGCTTGACCACAGTTGTATAATATTAAGGCAGCGGAATCAATGCACATTACAAACAACAAAAAAAATCCCAGCACACTTACTAGCTAGCATAGAAAAAAAACTATTTAGCCCTGTCTAACAGTGATGTCAAAGACAGAGGGTTTAGTTGCACACATTTGCAAATATATATGAACGCCATTGTGCCTTGAAAAGGCTCCTCTGTATACTGTGGTCCTAACTCTATAGTTTTCAGAGTCTCTCAAGTTGGAGCACGTGTAGCAGGATAAATTAAGGGTCGGTTGAGGGGAGCCCACTCCTCCATAAAGGTACATGGACACATTGGCCACCCAGCAAAAGCACAATGGCAGCTGAAAGCATCCAATCCACCCCCACACACAATTCAGCCGATAAGCTGTGCAGATAAGTAGCAACCACCCCAATATATAACTAGCCTTTACAGTAAGGTGCACATGAAAGGGGCTTAGCTTAGCACATTACAAACAAAAAAAAATTCCCAGCACACTTACCAGCTAGCCTGCAAATAAAGCAAATTAGCCCTGTCTAACAGTGTATGGCAAAGACATGTGTTTAGTTGCACACATTTGAAAATTAATGTGTAAGCCCAACTTTATTTTAAAAAATATATTTACTGCAGAGTGCACCCAGGACACTTTGTCAGAAAGAATTGTGTATTTTCTTAAGAGTACAAATAAAATTCAATCAGGGGAATTCATAAAGAGTGTCTACAACACTCTTTAGAATTCTGCTGTGCCTCCAGATGACAAATGTTAGTGTCCACAACAGATTCATGTACCTGTTGGAAACAGATGCATGAATTTTGGGCAAGCACGGTGTGCAGAGGTGCAAAGAGGTCAATGTGTCTATACAGACATTCCTCCTTCAGTGCAGATGAGCTTACTCCAAGTGCTGAAGCTATTACACAGACAGCACAGCAGCTGAGGTTCTGTGAAGCTTGGTGGGTTGAGCCTGATGGGGTTTCAACCACTTGCTGACCAGCTGCCTTCATTTTACTACAGTAGGTCGACTTATTCACCGTAGCTGTATGTTGGTCGCGGGAACGGGTATTGTAGGCGCAAGCGCCCCCTGGCCGGCGGGTGGGACGGACGCGATGTCTGCCGGCCATCCGCGATTGTTCCCCGCAGTGACAGAACGGGGATCTGCCTCTGTAAACAAGGCAGATTTCTATTCTGACAGGGGAGATCACACAGATACTGTCTTTTTTAGAGTTGAGCGAACACCTGGATGTTCGGGTTCGGCGGGTTCGGCTGAACTTCGCAAAAAAGTTCGGGTTCGGCACCAAACCTGACCCAAACTTAACCCCGAACCCCATTGAAGTCAATGGTTACCCAAACTTTTGGGCACAAAAATGGCTCTAAAAAAGTCCTGGAAAGGGCTGCAAAAGGAAGCAAAATGGGGGTAAGAGTAGGACAAGTGCCCTGCAAACAAATGTGGATAGGGAAATAACCTAAAATCACAAAAAAAAATAAAAAATGGAGGGAGGAGGAGGTGGATGATAAGATGATTTTATAATGGTAATCTGTCCCTCACACCAGCAGCAGGAACCTCTCCCTATACCAGTATGAGATGATTTTAGAACACTAATCTGTCCCTCACAACAGCAGCAGGAACCTCTCCCTATACCAGTATGAGATGATTTTAGAACACTAATCTGTCCCTCACACCAGCAGCCGGAACCTCTCCCTATACCAGTATGAGATGATTTTATAACGGTAATCTGTACCTCACACCAGCAACAGGAACCTCTCCCTATACCAGTATGAGATGATTTTATAACGGTAATCTGTCCCTCACACCAGCACCAGGAACCTCTCCCTATACTAAGTATGAGATGATTTTAGAGCGATAATATATCCCTCACACCAGCACCAGGAAGGAACCTCTCCCTATACCAGTATGAGATGATTTTAGAACGCTAATCTATCCCCCACACCAGCACCAGGAACCTCTCCCTATACCAAGTATGAGATGATTTTAGAACGCTAATCTTTCCCTCACAGCGGCGGCAGCAGCATCCTCTCGCTACACTAGTCTGAGAGCATGTGACATGCATCACTACGTGACTCCAGCTCATATCGAGGCTAAGTCACATGATGCACTGGCCAATCACAGCCATGCCATTAGTAGGCATGGCTGTGATAGCTTCTAAGTGCAAACGAGTGAAACGCTTGTTGATTGGCTGCCCTGCAGCTATTCAATAGGCGCAAAAAAATACCCAAACCCCGAACCTGAACTTTTTAAAAAATGTTCGGGACACGGACACTCCAAAGTCCGGTACGAACCCGAACTTTACAGTTCGGGTTCGCTCAACTCTAGTCTTCTAGTCTAGTCATCCCCTTCTGATGGACAGCAGGCAGTGGGCAAGTACATAGACAACAGACAGCTTGCAATTGGCTATAGACTCCACCCACTGCCTGCTGTCAATCACAAGAAGAGAGCGGACCTGATGAGGGACTAGTGTCTTGACTTCTCCATCAGGTTCCATCCACTGTTGGTGACACTGGTTGCAAGAAGGCAGTCAGTCCTGAAGCCCACAGCATTCATAACAACTAGTGAAAGGCAGAGAGATGGTAGTGGCGGCAAACATGCTGGACTGCTAGAACGTAAACACTCTGCCTGCCTACTGGAAGTAATTAACTTTGGTGCTTTTATAAAGTGGTGCTATTAAGCTTAGGAAAACTGGATGCAGGATTTTTGGAATCTGGCACAGAGCCTTCTAAATGGCCATACCGCCAGAAAAGTGGCGCTAATGCTTTATTAAATTCCCTTGCATATGCAATGTAGGGGGAGGGTGAGTTATTACTCTGATTTATTTAGCTGTATGTGCAAAACTCAACATAAAAAAAGTGATTGAGCTCTCAGCAAAACATAAAATGACCCCAGAACACACCTGAGAGAGTTTGAGGCTCAATTTGATGGCTGGAAATGTACATATAAAATATTTATGTACAATAGCTCACATTTACTAAACAAAAAAAGTGAACATTTTTTTTTTTCATATTATTTTTCAGTCCTTAACGCAATAATGAAAGGAAATATATAACAAAACAATACACACTCCATTTAAATCAAATAAATAGATCCACCATGCAGGTGCCATTTATTATGAGTACATACACATTTTGTATTCACAGGGCCATACATCTTCTTTGACAAACCATACTGAAATGAGAAAGTGGAAAGCTTTCCTTTTTAACTTTTTATTGACACCATTAGACCTTATTAATGAGCTTTTTCCCTGGCGGAAGTGTCCAGTGGCTAATTATTTAACAGTACAATAGATTAAGATGGACTTACAACAACAGTAATTGCGCTGATGGATCTGTTACTTACCAGAAATTGAACATAAAAGCAGGAACCATCGATGTACATTTATTCATTAATTTGTGTGATAGCACAAGTACATAAAGAAAGGCACTCTGAGCCATACAATTGAACTGCAACCCAACTATTTTTTCATGAAAAATGCATTTTTCAAACAGTTGCCATATACACCTGGATCTTTTGGGATATTATCCTTTTCTGATCTCCTACACAATAGCTGTTAGACTAGTAGTAGTTGGGTCAGTTATGGCTCTATTGTTTTGTACAGTGTTTCAGTTTCCCTCCTGAAAGTAATTAGAAGAACAGAGAGATTACCTCATTAGATAGACCAAAAACTCTATGTTGTATAATCTTTGGAACTTTTTAGGTACCATACTTCTCAGTGAGTCAACAATTGAATTAATTTGTCTTCACTATAAAACTTTTCTTAAAACCTATATGCGTACTTTCCATAAATCTATACATTATATATTCTCAAGTATGTGTTTCCCAAACATCATACTAACTTATAGCTACACATCATTATCCTATACAATACAGTGTCAACCCTTAACATCTTCATTGATGAGGAGGTTCTCGATGGGTTTTGTGGGCCAACTGGCCCGCTTCTTCAGGAGAAATGCAGGGGCAAATGCTTTGAACAACAATAATGATTGTGGACAGCACTGGGGGCAGAGCATGGACAACTTGCTATTATGGACAAAGTCTTTTTGCCCACTGATTTCTAGGATGTAAACCAATGGACCTTATGTTTGCCATATACAACTATAGACCTTTTTGATCCACATTTATATAGGAGCTACAATTAATACAGGTAATGTATCAATGTTGTTCCTCTCTGATGCCAAATTTCCTCCTGCTTTCCTCCTTGTGGCTTGCTGCTTGGTGGACAGGGGTGCGGTCGCTGATTCTAATGCCATTTTAACGATGTTATGAAATTATTTTAATATCATTTTTGATGTTCAAAACCATTTACCTCTGTATGACTTTTGAAGAAGCGCATTAAAAACCTCCCCATCAACCAAGATTTTAAGGGTTGACACATGTGTTGTATATGATAATGATGCATAGCTATGTTTGGGAAATATATACTAGAGGATATATTATGTTTATATTGATGATATATTGTAATAAAGGCAAATGGATTTTTATAATTTGTTGACTCATTGAGAAGTATGATAAAAAGTCCCAAAGAGTACATTACATAGTGCTTTTTGCCTATTTATATTTGGGGTATTGGTGCACTCCTTAAAGCAGAGGTAGTTTACAAATCATGGCCTACAATATATTAGAAAAAATGAATTAAATAACCTTGTTGGTATGTTGATATTTCTTAAGCTGAGGCAGGCTAGTGGCCACCCCCAGCCTATAAATTACTATCAATTAATCACTTTCCTACTGGGCACTTTTACCCCCTCCTGCCCACGCCCATTTTCATCTTTCATTGCATTTTGAATGACAATTGGTCAGTCATCCAACGCCATACTCAAACAAAATTTTTATAATTTTTTTTACATAAATAGAGCTTTTGTTTGGTGGTATTTATGTTTCAATAATTTTTTATTATAGATTTTACATATTAAACAGAGAAACAATATCGGTTACATGCTTCAAAATGATATGGGTAATAACTGGGTTTGTATATTCAATAAGCCGTTAACACGTTGCAATATTATTAGAGTTATTCGCTGTAATATAATTTCCAGAATATAAGAAAGATAGTTACTTAGTAGTAAAATGTTTCTTATAGTACATAGATCAGTGCTTTTGCTGATAGTTTGTCAACTCTTATATAGTAGTATTACATGGACTTAAAATTTGTCCTTATTTGGATTACATAAATGGAGGTCATCGATAAATCACTATTGAAATAGAGAGGAATAAGGATCAACAGAACTAGGGGAGGAGGGTGGTTAATAGAAAGCAAGGACAAAACTTAAAACTACATTAAAACAGAACGAAAATTTGCACCATTTGTTTAGTATATTGCATTATCGGATAGAGAGCTAAATTAGATTAAAGAGAAAACATTAGAGTGACTTGTTTTTCAGATAGGTAGGAATCCATGTTGACTATTCAAAGTTGAAGGAGATTAGGGAGCTAGTATTACAAGTTATCGCTCTTTCATATAGGCAATGCAAATTCACTCTATGGACAACTTCCTAAATGTCAGGGAATAGGTTTGTTTTCCATTTTTTTAGTGATCACCAGTCAGGAGGCTATTAATATACAGTATGTGTAACTATAGTACGGTACTGTAATGGGAATTTAGGTATGTAAAGGTTAAGTAAGGCCAGACCAGAGGAGGGTTTTGTTAAGATGCCTGTGAGTTGTGAAATCATTACAAAGATAGTTTTCCAAAAACTGCTGAGATTGGGGCATGTCCATAGGATATGAAGTAGATTTCTGATAGCACCACAATGACGCCAACAAAGGGGGAAAAATCAGGGTAAATTATTGCCAGTTTGTATGGTGTAAAATGTGTGTTGCTAAGGCTATTAATGACTTTAAAAAAATATAGAGTTAGATTTTAAGACCATGTGTTTTCAGATTTCCCCCTCCATTGATATGTAAATAGACCAGTAAGACGGCTAGAGAGTAAGTTCTCTGCAGGAAGTTTGTGTATACAGGAAATTTTTGGGAGGGGCTTGGGGTCTGTTGAAAGGCACATGTGTTTAGACAAAGGAGTTGTGTTTGAGAAGATGGAGAAGCAAGACATGGCTGCCATGTGCTGGAGAACTTTGGAGAAGTTTTGATTTGGACTGAGCAAAGAAGGACATTATATTTTTACCCCTAAGTTGAGTAACTCATTTAGTTTACTTATTATGCATGTTGTAGACATATTTTGTAAGCTATGAGTTGTGTTCTATTGTGTATCCTACAGTTGTATGTGCAGCTTTTCTGTTTGGTAAAGCATTGATACACTACAGAATTCTAAGCTTCCTTGGTTTTACTGCAAGTAAACTTGCTAGATAAACGCAAAGAAAAACAAAATTCCTTCTGTGTAAGATTTTGAGAAGGTTGTTCGCTTTTGGTGGTATTTAATTACCATTGTTTTTTTTTTTTTTTTGCTAAATAAACAAAAAAAAAGCTTTTTCATAGTTTGTTATAAAATTTTGCAAACGGTAATTTTTCTACTTCACTTATGTGCGCTGATGAGTCTGCACTGATGAGGCAGCATTGATGAGGCGGCACTGATGGGCACTGATAAGCTACACTGATGGGCACAGATGAGGTGGCACTGGTGGGCATTGATGAGGCTGCACTAATGAGGCTGCACTGATAGACGGCACTGATAAGCGGCACTGATAGATGGCACTGATGAGCACTGATAGGTGACATTGATGAGGAGGCACTAATTGGCAGCACTGGTGGGCACTGATTGGCAGCACTGGAGGGCACAGATTGGCAGCACCGTGTCCTGATTATCAGTGTACATGTACCTTTTACAGAGACTGGTTATCAACTCCCTTCCTCACGCTATCAGTGTGAGGAAAGGAATGCCGATAACTGACTTCTGTTTACATTGTGATCGGCTGTGATTGGACACAGCTGATCATGTGATAAAGAGCTGCTTATTGACTCTTTACCTCAATCTGTGATCACAGAGCGCGGTGCCCACACGCCACAGCGGGAGCGATCAGAACTGGCTGGCTGCGCTGTAGCCGTCATTCAGCTATAGCATGGTTGGCAAGTGGTTAACCCTTTTACTGACAGGGTCTTTTATTTATTTATTTTATTGCACACATGTTAAAATGCACATTTTAGGCTTGAATATTACATTAAAACATTTAAAACCACTAAAACAGTATCTATTTTCTGAAAGTAAAAACCCTATAGAAAAGAATGGTGACTTTATATTTTCTACTGTTTATCAAATTTACACACACAAATTCATTTTACTGCACAGAAACACAAAACAACACCCATTTTTAAATTAAATATAAAATATGAGGTTTTATTGAGTAAATAGATAACAAATATGTCATGCCTTTTTAAAATGTTCATGTTTCTGAAACATTACAAAACTACTGTACATTTTTTACTTAACTTTTTTGCTATCACAAGGGAACTGATAAGCTTCCCTATGTAACAGGTAACAGGTTCTCTTTAAGGATACATTGGAACCAATAATGTCCCCACTGCACTGATATTAGGCATACAACTTTAAAGAAGACAAAAAACTCCACTATGTATGGGACTTTTAGGCCTCATACACATGGACGTTTTTACAGCCGCATTTTTCAGCGTTTTTTGCAGCTTAAAAACGCATCTCCATGTTATTTAATGGCCCCATACACACACTGACTTTTTTGAGCTGTAGATAGCGTCGGCGTTTGTGAGCTGAAAGCAGAACCCACAGCCAGCGCGTTCTGAAGCTGCAGCGCTAGAGCTTTTTTTACGCTGAGCCGGTAAAACGCTCACTAACGTTCACTAACGTGCATTAACACCGTAGCGACGTTAACTGGCATTTTTAGCACCGGCGTTTTCAGGTCCAAAAATAGCAGAGGGATGTCTTTTCAAACAAAACGCGACATAACGCTGATGCTCGCATTAACGCCAATGCAAAACGCCGTAGAAATTGCGTTTTTAACGTCGATTTTTTCCTGGCGTCGGTCCCAGCGTTACAGCTCATTTTTTTAATACGCCCGTGTGTATGAGGCCTTAAAGTGCCCAGATATGTGTACCATATACATCACTGTTAAAATTGTATACATTTATTAAATTTTTTAAAGACATTAAAAATGCATCACATTCTAGCCAAACATGACTTATTTGTGAATCCACAATATATTCCACAATAAAAAATAGTTTCACAGTATATCGTTGACCTTCCCACCCTACTTTAACAACTTTTATAACTTTTATTATATTTAGGCCAGGTGATTTCCAAAGTTCTCGGTAGAAATAACAGGGAGGATCTCAACAATCATTATACAATGCGTTTCATGGGTTCTAAATCTCCCACTTCCTCAGACTCTGTAAAACACTTCCAAGTGTTTCCTCAGAAAGCGTTTGCCTCGGGAAGAGACTGCTTTGCCCTAAATGGAAACACTCATGTGTTGCAGGTTCTTTCACTATTAGGTCAAAGGTAGTTCTATATTGCCTTAGAATCCTCAGATTACCTATAGACCGGCCCCATCGCTTCGGGACAAACTAGTACAAAGCCATTTTAATCCTGCTTGTGTAACTAAGGCCGTAGAGCCCGGCACTTTTTCCTGTGGACATTGCGAGATTTGTCCATTCATGGTCAATAGCCCCACTACTCAGCTACCCAGTGGATTACCTCATCATCCCCAATATAAGGTTACTTGCGAGGCCATTGGGGTAGTCTAACTGGGAAGCTGTGTTTGTGGTGGTTTCTATGTTGGGAAGACCAAAAGGGCTTTCCGGGTTAGAATTGGAGATCATGTGAAACCCATACTCAAACGAAGCATGCCCACTGTGATAGCCAGACATATTGGAACTTACCATGATTTTGATTTGAGCTACATTATATTCGCAGCTCTTGAGGATTTACCAGCACATCCCAGGGGGGGCAGTGTCGATACAACACTGCTTCAACTGGAATCACGTTGGGTTTATGATTTAAAGGCCACCCAATACCCAGGATTCAACGAGACTCTAAGTTTAAACCGTTTCTATGCAAATAAGGTGTCAAGTATTTGACTATTCTTTTTTTCCCCTTTTTTCCTTCCCTTGCTCTCTCTCTTTTTTTTTTGTTCCGTCGTGGGGTAGAGGGATAACTAGGTGCTGGGTGCCCCTTTTCGCAATGCAGATATTATTGAGTTACCTTTAATAGGTACTATGGTATATTAACTGTGATGTATTATTGTTAAGGTATTTATACTACTTTCACAAACTGCTATCATGTGACCTTTGCTTACATTCAATATGGTTGTCTTGATTGTTCTGCGTTTTCAATATATTTTTTATTTGCTACATGTATGATTCATTCTGACGTGGTTGATTGGACTTTCATATCTTCTTTTGAGGTCATTGAGAGCTTTCTTTCTCTCACTCTGCTGCCTCCCCTCCTGTCATTGATTGGTGCTTTCCAGCCCCCCTGACATGTCCCCTCAAGTGCCAGGATGCTCCTCCCACTGTCGGGAGTGCATTGTGGGCCCTCTACCACTGGGAGCCACGGCGCACATTGCCACTGTACGGACGCAAGGGGGCACTGGTTAATCTCCGGCTTGCCCCCTTTCCCATGGTGAGGCTCCCATGCCCACTCTCTTGGTGCCCAGGATCATTGATCCACCTGTCACTGACAGCTGTGCGGGACTCTCTTTCCCTCATTGCCTAGCAACGCCTCCATCATGACGGGACATGGGACTGAGGTCCGGCCCTCCCACCTGACACTCATGCCCAGTTCCCGCTTCCTTTTGCGGCTATGCATTATGGGGTTTGGAGTTTCCAGCTGGAACCGGACTGTTGGCGCATGCGCCTGCCATGGATCACGTCCGTACTCGGCCGGTGACGTCAGATGCCAGTCGAGTGGGAGATGCATAAAGCCGGCGGCTGTACCCAATGATATTAGCGCTCGGACCTTCTCTTTCAACTAGCTGCTAACTCTTCCTATATGCTGATGTTTGGTCATAAACAACTTCCCTTGTATCCTTACACTATATGTTTCTCAATCTGTACTGTGGTTTTCCTTTGCCATACATAATGAACTCATAGACATATGTAGTTATTTGTCACCAAGCTCTATGCGGCATTCATTATGAATCTTTTGGTGTCATTGGCTTTCAAGTCATAATGAGCCAGCATGTTCACATTATCTTTCTTTTTCCTTATCATCTTGCATAACCTTAAAATATGAGGTGTTTTCCTCTTTATATTCCCTTTAGCTTTTTTATCCTGTCACACACACACCCTTTATACAGGGAGCTAATTTATGATCTACCTGTTCTGCTGCTTATTTTGATACCATATTTTCAGGACATTAGTCTACATAATACTTTTATCTACATGCTCTCCTCTAGGTGTTGCTCTTTGGCCTTCTGTCTTCATCCGCTAAAGTGTTTTTTGACCCTAAAGGGTCTTTCAGAGGCTTTGTTCCGGAGTGTGCTTTGGCATTTGCGCCCCCAGCTTATCCTATTTCATTATGTGATGCATGTAATTCCCTTCTGCATTCCAAACTAGTGTTATATGTAAAGTGCAATATGTATACTCCTAGGCGAATATTGCCATGCTCTGCACAGTTGTATTAAGATGATTAGTTTGTTTCTCAGCTGTACACTAGATAGTGTTTCTTTTGCTCTTTCTTTCCCTTTGAACTATGTTATTTACTATGTCGTATTGTTCCATCCCAGCCTGGACTTTACGCGTCTCCTGCAGTTACAGAGTGCTGGGCCCCCTTCTAGTTGTGGGCTTGCTGCTCCTTTCTTGCATATGATCGGGTGTATGTCCTGGTAAGTCTTGCTGGGCATTCCATCTTTGGGGGAAATGGGGGTTTGACCTCTCAATATAGTGATAGTCCCATTACCACTAGAGTTGAGCAAACCCGAACTGTAAAGTTCGGGTCCGTACCGAACTTTGGGGTGTTCGTGGCCTGGACCCGACCCCGGACATTTGAAAAAAAGTTTGGGTTCTGGGTTTGGGTATTTGATCACGCATGTTGAATAGCTGCAAAGTTCGGGTTCATACCGGACTTTGGGGTGTCCGTGTCCCGAACCCGGACATTTTTTAAAAAGTTCGGCTTCCGGTATTTTTTCACGCCTGTTGATTAGCTGCAGGGCAGCCAATCAACAAGCGTTTCACTGGTTTGTCCTTAGAAGCCATCACAGCCATGCCTACTAATGGCATGGCTGTGATTGGCCAGTGCATCATGTGACCCAGCCTCTTTATAAGCTGGAGTCACTTAGTGCTGCATGTCGCATGCTCTCTGGCTAGTGTAGGGAGAGGATGCTGCCGGCGCTGTGAGGGACAGATTGCAGATATAATAACATCTCATCGACCTGATTGTGGACTAGGTAGAGATTACTACTACTACTGCTTTGAGGGACAGATTGCAGATCTCATCCTGCATTACAGAACGATCTGATTGTGAACTAGGTAGAGATTACTACTACTACTGCTTTGAGGGACAGATTGCAGATCTCATCCTGCATTACAGAATGATCTGATTGTGGACTAGGTAGAAATTACTACTACTACTGCTTTTAGGGACAGATTGCAGATCTAATAACATCTCATCCTGCATTACATGTTGGTGGTGGTTTCTCACTTCACGGATTTATGGAAGTTCCA
The DNA here is from genome assembly GCA_018402905.1 of Glandirana rugosa. Taxonomy (NCBI): domain Eukaryota; kingdom Metazoa; phylum Chordata; class Amphibia; order Anura; family Ranidae; genus Glandirana; species Glandirana rugosa. The sequence goes on along the minus strand of BLSH010009219.1, from coordinate 1,589,656 downwards.
GTATATTTATCCATATATGAACTGCACCTTTTACACCTTAATTTGAATATTGAAGATTGTTTACAGTTTTATCTCTTTTCACGGTGGTGGACATATTAATTGCCCTTCCTTACTTTGGACGATCACTGGTTTTGCACTTATTTGTGTATTATACAATTGTATTGTTTTTTTCACTGCCATTTTTTCATTTTATATGTCATATTGTATTACGGTGGGGTCTCAGAAACGCCCCCCTTTTTTATAGCGCTGCACATTTTTTCCTTTTTGACTACCTACTGCATTTACGTTCTAAGCTGTGCTAGCTGCTTCAAGAGTTTTTGGACTTTAGCGCGGTATTTCTTTTTATATAATTTGATGTCCTGACAGGTCAGCTTCATGCATGCATGTCCACTTTAGACATTTTTTATACCATGTAAAGATCAACATATAGGAAGAACACAATACTCCCTTGTGTGCATGTTCATGAATAGTTTAACCTAAAGAGTAATCAAAGTAAAATAAATATATATGTTACACATACATATACATTATGCATATACGTACCTACATTTATGCTGTAAATATACAAATTAAATGTTGATATGCTTCAAGATTCAATTCTCAATTGTTTCATCCTTTTCTTTACAATTTTGTGTACATTTTGTCTCCCCAATTTGTCTCAATTTCTCCCTTTTAATGCCTCATGCACACAGGACGTTTTTACAGCTGCTGTTTTTAGCTGCAGACATTTTTTTCTAGTCAATAAACTCCCCATTATGTTATCCTATGTGTTCATGCACACATAGGCTGTTATCAGCTGTTTTTGGCTGGGAAGTTTCTGACCAGTGGGTTCTGAGAGACGTTTTTTCAGCTGTAAAATCGCTTAAATGCTTAAAAACACCACTCACCAATGCTTTTGGATGTTTAAGATCAATTGAGGAAAAAAAATGCTACTGCTCAAAAACGCATCTAATCGCAGCTAAAAGCGGGTCGCCAATGTTTCTGGGCGTTTTTGGTCCATATATTAAAAAAAATAATTCCTGCTGCTCAAAAATGCTAGTGCAAAACACTGAAAAAAAGCTGAAGAACTCACTGCAAAGCTACTGACGTCTTTAGAACGTTTTTTTAATGTCCAGTGTTCATGAGGCCTTAGTCATATATTTAGATGCACAGAGACCAGAAAGTGTGAGTGATGAGGAATGATAAGCCTGAGTTAAAAACCACAACCGTGGCAACCCTTTCAAGCATGTTCCTCCTTGCTGGCTACTGGATGCTGCAGATTTAAGCTGTTATGTGCTGATAATTGCTTGATTACTCTTTCAGAAGCAGGTTTGAGAATGTAACCAAACAACTGATAGGCAGACTACATAGCTAAAGTCTACACCATGCAATGCCCAGCATCCTCCCTAGAAAACAACTAGAGGGTGCAAGAATGTTTTCTTTCACTTTTTCCATCAGCTGGAAGTTAATGCATCACTCCCCCTGCTGGTTGTTATGAGGAGACAAAAGATGGGCTGAGGATATGTGCACATATTCAAAGAAGAAAAAAAAATATTTTAGCAATGCTATTACAACATTTTGTGGCAGTGATTTATGCACTTTAAAAATACCTAAAATAATGAATGTGACCTTAGTTCTCCTTTAGATACAGTATAAATACTCAACATGCAGTGACCTAGTGTAAGTACAAATAGTGCAATACTCAACTCCTATATTCTGCGGAGAACGGGAGTAGTCACAGTAAAGGATAGAGGGCGGGGCGGGATCTGACAGAGTCAACTTTTTACATTAACAACCTGGTGATTGGTTGCTAGAACTGTCCGGCAGCCAATCACCTGCTGGTTAATGTAAAAAGGTAATTCCAGCAGCTCCAGCCCCCGTCCTCTATCCTTTACTGTACCTTCTCCCGATCTCCGGACAGCGGCTGGGGAAGGTCTTTGTGTGGGGCTGTGTTCCTGATCGACCCGCCGACTACCCACGGTTAACGGGTCGATCATGCTTGGCAGCTTGCCAACCCCCAGAGTAGGATGACCAGATGTCCCCGGCCCTGCAAAGTGGGGACAAAACAGGGGACAGATTTATTCTGGGGACAGTGTCCTCAATCCGGGGACTGTCCCCTGAAACCGGGGACACCTGGTCACCCTACCCAAGATGGCTGATAGTCACATGGGGTGGCAGCATTCAATGAGATACCTTCCCCAGTGACGCAGAAATACATAGAGGAACAATGTTTCTCCAGATTTCCTTTCCAACTGCAGTGCTGCTGCTGAAGAGCGCCACCTGCAGTTGAGAAAGTAGACTGCACCTGCCTACATATCAAATCATATCACTACATTTTTTTTGGCTTATGTGCTTTGTTTTTTTAATATTATGTCTTGCTTGATTGTTTTCCATTTACTGGTTAAGACTGAAAAAACAAAACAAAGAAAAATAGTTTTTTTTTTTGGATAATATCTATTTACACTCACAGACAAAAGCCAAATTAGCCAAAAAAAGGAGGAATAACAGGCAGTAAAGAAAAATACAACCAGAATAGAGAAGTGATGTATGTAATTTTTTGATTATCATTTCTGGCTTACCTGGAGCAATTCCATTATTGCACAGATAACTAAATTATACTCTCTGCACATGCAATTGTTGTTCCTGAGCTAAAAAAAAGTGAATGGGTGTGGGTGGGGGCTGCACTGTTAATAAGCCTTTAAGTTTTTATAAGCCAAAAAATGTGCATGGGATGCTATTAAGTTGCTAATTTCCCTTTAAAACTGTCATTAAATCTATTCAGCCCAGCTATATTTAGTGCAAATGAAAATACTGGATGCTTTTTTGCTGGGTAAGCAAATGTCCTTTTGTACAATCTATAATGAAACCCTCAAAGGAATTGCAGAAGTTCATCCCCTCTTAGATGTGGTTATTAAACAATCAATAAAACGCACTTGGTAGTGTCACAAAACCAGACGGTGTCGCAGGAATGCATAGGTGATAAGTGAGAAGTTATGTATGAGATGGGTAATACATCAGAGATTGGACTATGTGATGACAGCTGCATAATGGAATTTTGACTTCTGCTTGTCTCCCTTCGTAAGCAGTGAGAAATTGATAGTGATGATATTTGAAGGGTACTGAATACTCAGTACAAGGAAAAGGTATAAGCTCCGAGAGCACATTTGCACATGTACTACTAAAAAAAAAATTAAAAATCCAGATATTGCTTAATTTTTATTTTGATCTTTGTTATGAGATACCATATAACATTCTTACTACTAACAATGGAGTGAGAAAATATAAAGCTCTTGCAAATGTCTGTCCAAGATGCCTGCAGAACTTTTAGGTAAATCTAAAATATTAAGATATTCTTGCCAATTTCTGCAGAATTGTTTTAACATTATGGACACCTATATTGGCATAAAAGCTATTAAACTATATCTGTGCCGATGCACAGTTTCAGTTGCTTCCTAACACACTAGGAGCCCCTCCACCAATTTACAATGTGGTCAATGGCTGCCCTGTCCCATTTTACCTTCCATACTAGACTGAAGTAATAAGAAGACACAGGAGAGGGTAGAACCAGGCACCAGCTTCCTAGAAGAAGTTGGAATTTGTACATGAAAGCACATCAGGTTTTATTACACTTAATGTGCTTTTGAAGTTAGTTAGAAAAGCATGCAGTCTCCTGGAGTAGATGACAAATTAAAGACCACATCCGGTTGTACAGAACATCATTTTAATAGGACACAAGTAAAGGGAATAAAATAGCACTTGCACAAGTTTAGAGTAGCCCTGCGAAAATATTAAAAGACACCTTTATGGCCTACTAAGATCTTTGGTTTGTAAGTGGAATTTTATTCTTTATATTTATGTGTTACCAAAATGATGCTTTATAGAATACAATAGACTCTGTGCTTCGTTCATAGTTTGTTTCATATCGCCTCCATATACTGTATATGCAGTATCTCCCAAAAGTGAGTACACCCCTCACATTTTTGTAAATATTTTATTCTATCTTTTCATGTGACAACACTGAAGAAATGACACATGGCTACAATGTAAAGTAGTGAGTGTGCAGCTTGTATAACAGTGTAAATTTGCAGTCCCCTCAAAATAACTCAACACACAGCCATTAATGTCTAAACCGCTGGCAACAAAAGTGAGTACACCCCTAAGGGAAAATGTCCAAATTGGGCCCAAAGTGTCAATATTTTGTGTGGCCACCATTATTTTCCAGCACTGCCTTAACCCTCTTAGGCATGGAGTTCACCAGAGCTTCACAGGTTGCCACTGGAGTCCTCTTCCACCCCTCCATGATGACATCACGGAACTGGTGGATGTTAGAGACTTTGCGCTCCTCCACCTTGCATTTGAGGATGCTCCACAGATGCTCAATAGGGTTTAGGTCTGGAGATATGCTTGGTCAGTCCATCACCTTTACCCTCAGCTACTTTAGCAAGGCAGTGGTCATCTTGGAGGTGTGTTTGAGGTCATTACCATATTGGAATACTACCCTGCGGCCCAGTCTCTGAAGGGAGAGGATCATGCTCTGCTTCAGTATGTCACAGTGCATGTTGGCATTCATGGTTCCCTCAATGAACTGTAGCTCCCCAGTGCCGGCAGCACTCATGCAGCCCTAGACATGACACTCCCACCACCATACTTGACTGTGGGCAAGACACACTTGTCTTTGCACTCCTCACCTGGTTGCCACCACACACGCTTGACACCATCTGAACCAAATAAGTTTATCTGGGTCTCATTAGACTACAGGGCATGGTTCCAGTAATCCACGTCCTTAGTCTGCTCGTCTTCAGCAAACTGTTTGCAGGCTTTTTTGTGCATCATCTTTAGAAGAGGCTTCCTTCTAGGATGACAGCCATGCTGACCACTTTGATGCATGGTCTGAGCACTGACAGGCTGACCCCCAACCCCTTCAACCTCTGAAGCAATGCTGGCAGCACTCATGCATCTATTTCCCAAAGACAACCTCTGGATATGACGCTGAGCATGTGCACTTAACTTCTTTGGTCAACCATGACAAGGCCTGTTCTGAGT
>BLSH010009219.1:1556646-1578033 GCA_018402905.1 Glandirana rugosa | reverse complement strand
TGAAATCTCAAATCCCCCCAACAATCTGATCGTTGAGCACGATCGTAGCGATCGTTGTTCTATGCAGAGTTTGATCTGCAACTCAAAGCAGCGGTATGTGAAATCTCTAATTTCTGCTATCTGTCCTCAGAGCAACAGCACAGCAGTAGTAAAGTAATCTATCTCAGGATGCAGGATCAGATCTTAAAATGTCTCTATTCTCTCCCTCACGCTGTCAGCTACCTCTCCCTACACTAACCCAAGAGCATGTGACTGCAGTACTACGTGACTCCAGCTTATAAAGAGGCTGGGTCACATGATGCACTGGCCAATCACAGCCATGCCATTAGTAGGCATGGCTGTGATGGCTTCTAAGGGCAAACCAGTGAAACGCTTGTTGATTGGCTGCCCTGCAGCTTCTCAACACGTGGAGTAAAATAGCAGAACCCCGGACCGAACCCGAACGATTTTTGAAATGTCCGGGTCCGGGTCCGTGCCCCGGACACCCGAAAGTTCGGTACGGACCCGAACGTTACAGTCCGGGTTCGCTCAACACTACATACAAGTTTGAGAGTGTTAGCAGTGAACATGGATATACAGAAAAGAAAACAAAACATCACTGATGACTACATAAATTGGAGATTCTGTGGGGGGCTACCCCTGCCGTTTTCCTGGCGATGAACATTTGCGTAGAGGCACATAACACTGCAGGGCAGGAGGGGACCCGGTAAGATCTTCCTCAGCCTCCTCAACTAATAGAGGGCTGATGGGGTCCATACCCCCATAATTATTATTATTATTATACCAGATTTATATAGCGCCAACAGTTTACGCAGCGCTTTACAACTTGAGGGTAGACAGTTCAAATACAATACACTTAAATACAGTAGGAATCAGAGGGCACTGCTCGTTAGAGCTTAATATAACATATTCAACTGAGGCTGGGTTCACACCTATGCGAATTGGATGCTATTTGCATGACAGGAGATTGTGACCGGCTCTCAAAGGAAACGGTTCACACATCTCCGTGGTGGCTCCGGAGCAGCTTGCACAGGAGTCCTGTGCGTCTTTGGCTCCGTTTCAGGGCTGAATTTAGCCCAAAATTTGGCCCTAATTCATCCCTGAAACGGAGAACTGACCCTGCTGTCAGCTGCATTCGGCATCAGTGTGAACCCAGCCTAAGACACATGTAATTTATTTGTAATAAAAACGATACTTCCTTTTCAATCTGCAGCATTGTAATTTTCTGTAAAATTCAATGCAATATAGCAACCTGGAGGTGTTCCTTACACAATTTGTGTATTGAACGCCCCCAGAGATGTAATTTCGTGCTTGTGTGATCGGCTCACTGATTTTCCCAGAAGTCTGCACAAGACAGATTTTAGGCATCTTCTGCAACAAAAATTTCAGTCTTGGTAAGATGCTTCTAAACGTACCACTTTCCTCATTAGAACACTGCAATGCATCAGCTGATCAAAAATCAAAAAGTCACTGGCATTTAGAATAATTCTTGCACAAGACATGATCTAATAAAGAGCTATTCATTCAGAGCAGAAATAGGTAGGATTCTACAGCAATGTTTGTTAAAATCCTTGCAATGTACATTGATCACCCAAAGGTAATTCTAGGATTGGACTGTAATCTAATAAAAAAAAAAACTTGTTTTTTTTCTGACTGCATCTCCATTGGAGAGGTTTCTACATCACTACAGCAGAGCTGAGGGCAATGGGAGCTGTGGTAGAAGTTGCTTAGAAAAGTCAGAAGACTCTCTACATCAAGTGAAATGCCCTTCTTTTTCTCTGCAGATCATAGCATGGTGCACCATGGCAGCCTTGTATATAAAGGATCATGCTTTAGGGTGCCTTCCCCGAATGCACCAGTACTGCAATTACATGAGAGAACCCCAGCAGGGGTTCCTGCGATTAGCTGAGAGTGGCAGCTCCTTTGAAAGCAATGGGAGGTTGTTGGCTCTTGCAGCGAATCGTGGTCACTCACATGTAACCTCTCAAGCAGCGATCACATGTGAGTGATTGGCACTGGACACACACTGCCTGTGATTAGCTGCAAGAGTAATTGCAGTGCTGGTGCATTCGCCACCGGGAATGCACCCTTAGCAGTAGATGTATCTGTAAAGAAGATAGATAGAAAATATGTATCTCTCCTGGTACCTGCACTGCCCAAATACCACTCCAAGAGGAATCGCTACCTGAAGTTTCTTCTAAAGCCAATGCTACCAGGATTGTTGGTTTTCTGCTTCTGCCGCTGCATTTTGTAGTTCCTTTCGCTAACCCCAATGTCAATATAGGGAGCAGTAGTCCAGCAAGTGCATAGGGAGGTTAAAAATAAAGGGCTTATTTGAGGGACTAGATAAGGTGTTAATTATTCAGGCAGAGGAGGGCTGAGTATTGCATGGATGCTTTACTGTAAGGTATACTTTTATTAGTTAAACTTAGGGCAGCTATAGTATTTAAAATATCTCCGTGCTCTCAGATCCTTATGCTAAAAACTACCAGTCCCTGAATTGATTAGATACCATGAATGTAAAAACATTAATTGTGTGCATATTTACAATAAATGTGCAATTTGTAGAATTACACATGAAACAGTACAAATTTTGCCAAAGTAGAAACAAAGAACAAAGTGCAGGAATGAGGAGCAAAAAAGACACCTACCTGATTCTTTTTTTATATCTCCTCCAATTGTTTTTTGGTAGTTTACATTCATTAATTTAAATAGTAACTCCACTTTTGTTGAGAAAAATTAACTTTTCTCTCTGGATGATCTATGTACATTGAAGGGTTTTTAACAAACTTTGTTGCAGATTCCTACTATTCTGACTCCAGCCGTTGTAATAGTGACTTATCCCTTGCTGAGACCTCTATGCCTGGCCTGTATAAGCAGATATAATCACAGAGGACAGTCTTTATCAGATAGTTCGACTCACCAATTACAAATTTCTTCCATGAGCATGTATTCATTGGAAATAGCAGGTACAGCATACAACAAATGTGGCAGATGGTTGAAAGATGGTAACTGCAGGTCAAGACATGGTAATGTGTCCTAGGATGCGAGCAGATTGTGCGAGGCCTACAAGTGTGTGGCCATATTCTTTCCTCATGAGACAGAGAGAGGAGACAGGAAGAGGAGGTTACATAACAGAGCGAACCAGGAAGAGGAAGTTAGCTCACAGAGGATGGGAGGTACACACTTAGAAAACACAAAGGAAAGGTGCAATACCCAAAACAACCACAAGATGGCATCGTAACAACCAACTATTCAAACATAACTATAGCTATGCATATTTTATGTTACATGGCAATCATGTAACAGAACACCTACCTATTGTTATTCTGAAGAAATAGCTGTTTGCAAAATGAATGTGCATAGGAGTAATTTCATAATTATCAATCAGTTACTGCACCCACAGGGCTCTAATGGGCATATTGGCAAGGTCTCCACCCCTTTAGACATGGTTTCCCTTTAGGAGTATCTCGCCAAAAATGAAATTTTTGTTGCAAGGGAGCCTAAAATCTGATTTGTATCTTCGTGCATGCTTCTGAGAAAATCAGTAAGCCAATCTCACTAGCAGGAATTTACATTTCTGGGGGTCATTCTGTACACAGAACACCTTCAGGTAGCCATATTGCATTACATATTACAGAAAATTACAGTGCTGCAGATTGAAAAGAAAATGTAATTTTTATTAAACATGAATTTACACTATGTCCTGTGTTGTGTATATATATATATATATATATATATATATATATATACATACACGCATATATACAGTATCTCACAAAAGGGAGTACACCCCTCACATTTTTGTAAATATTTTATTATATCTTTTCATGTGACAACACTGAAGAAATGACACTTTGCTACAATGTAAAGTAGTGAGTGTACAGCTTGTATAACAGTGTAAATTTGCTGCCCCACTGGAAAAAAATGGTGTCCACACAAAATATTGACACGTTGGGCCCAATTTGGACATTTTTACTTAGGGGTGTACTCACTTTTGTTGCCAGCGGTTTAGACATTAATGGCTGTGTGTTGAGTTATTTTGAGGGGACAGCAAATTTACACTGTTATACAAGCTGTACACTCACTACTTTACATTGTAGCAAAGTGTTATTTCTTCAGTGTTGTCACATGAAAATGTGAGGGGTGTACTCACTTTTGTGAGATAGTGTGTGTGTGTGTGTGTGTGTGTGTGTGTGTGTATATATATATATATATATATATATATATATATATATATATATATAGAGTGCCATTTTTTCCCCACAAAAGTGGAGTTACCCTTTTAGTATCACAAAGCAGAAAAACAAAAAAACACATGCTGCACCACTCTTAAAAGTCAACTACATTTCTTGAGTGTAAATTCACATGACACTGATAGGACCATCCACCCAGAAAACCAAAACCTCCCCTAAACCGCCTACATGTTTCGTTCCAATGGGAACTTTGTCAGGGCTTGGTTAGCCAATCAGATGACACTTGCCAAAGTAGGTACCCTAGGCCACCCCCACTACCATTTTAAAGTGAATAGGTGCAATGTGCAAATAAATTAAGTGTCACCACTGTGGAATGATAGTGCTGACTAACATAACATATACTGGGGGGGGAGGTTCTTTGTTCTTTTATCCATATACCACAGGACGTGGCTTGATACAGTATATAGACCATAAACTTGCCCGTAATAAGATAATAATTAGTAATTTACATATCTGCTAGGTCCTGCCCGAGGTGAAAGTCCACTACTTAGCCACCCCTTGAGGGTATAGCCAGAACAGCTGCACTACACTTCTCTAATCACGGCCATGGCATTGACAATAATATATATACACATATATATGAAGAAACAGATGTATCCAGGACGGCAGAGCCCTGCTTCTATTTTATACATCTAGCGGCATTTTTTGAGGGATATATCTCAATATCCAGACCCACTCAATAAAGTGGGCACCTGTACTTACAGAAAGCACTGTAGTGACATATCCCTGTTAAGTCCTCTGGGAACCAAAGAATCTAAGAGAAAGATCCACCTTGCCTCTTTCTGCAACAAAATGCGATCCCAATCGCCTCTTCTATGTGATAATTCCAGCTTGTACATAATCATGCATCTGAATCCATCTACGGATGCTCTGTTCACATCCCTAAAATGCAAATCTACCAGTGATTTGTCATCCTTGGTCAAGATACTTGTGATATTCTCACCCATTGTCACGTACCTGGTGGCTGAGACTGACTTATGCAGGGGACAACCAGTCTTACGGCCCTGGTTCGCGAACCCCTGGTAGTGTAGACAGGGAGCTCGGGAGCACAGGGGGGCACGAGGGCTGGGCTTGGTCACTGGTGGTGGGTGAAGGTCCGCTAAAGCTCGCTCTTGGCAGAAGCATAGTGGTACATTCCGGGTCAGCAACGTGCTGGCAATGTGGTACAGAAGGATGAGACAGGCGGATAGTCGGGGGGCAGGCAGGGTCGGCAACATGCGGGCAGCAGAAGTACACAGGATCAGGCAGGAGAGAAGTTGTAGACAGGCCGGGGGTCGGGGCAGGCAGAAAGCAAACAAAGTCCAAAGATAGCTGGGGTCACAGATGCAGGAAGTCACTTCAGAGCAGACACGGGGTCACAAGTCACAGTTACGCTGTAGAACCGACAGCACTTGCTTCCTGGTGCTGTCCTACTTAAATGGCCGCTATTGGCGCCATTAGCGCGCACAGACGCACGCGGGAGGCCAGAAACGGCCAGGAAGTCCATCCTCCAGTCCTCCTCTTTTCCTACAGTCGAGGATGGCCTTAACTTCGAATTCCTCTTCTCCGTTCACCAAGACCGGTTCTTGTGGGGCTGTGTTGCGCCCAGGGAAAAGATCCTTGACTACCGGTTTGAGTAAGCTCACATGAAAGACCGGATGGATACGGAGTGACAGAGGTAACTCCAGCTAATAGGCCACTTGGTTGATTTTTCTTTTAACTGGAAAGGGTCCCATGAATCTTGGCCCCATCTTTTTAGAAGGGCAGGAGAGCCTCAATTTTTTTGTGGACAACCAGGCCTGTTGGCCCGGTTGGAGTATTAGTTCTCCCGTCTTCCTTTGTCAAAATTTCTTTTATTGGTCGCCTGAGTCTGGGCAATAATCTCCTGAAGGAGTTTATTGTTCCTTTTTAAGAATTGCGTGACTTCCAGGACTCCGGGTACAGTACTTTCTGTAGGCAAGTCAGGCATAAAGGTTGGGTGGTACCCAAGGTTTGCCCAAAATGGGGATTGCTTGGCCGCTGAGTGAACTGAGTTATCATAGGCAAACTCGGCAGTTAGCAGTAAAGAGATCCAGTCATCCTGAGCATATGAAGAATAGCAGCGGTGATACTGCTCGAGGGTCTGGTTGGTCGTCTCCGTCTGCCCGTTGGACTGCGGTTGGCAAGCTGAAGAGAAAGCTAAGTCGATACCCAGGGAGGAGCATAGGGCCTTCCAAAAACGGGATGTAAACTGCCCCCCCCCATCCGACACAATGTTAGTAGGGATACCGTGCAACCGCACCACCTCTTTGATGAAGGATTCCGCAGTTTCGGCAGCTGTGGGGGTGCCCTTCATAGGTACGAAGTGGACCATTTTTGTAAGGCGGTCCACTACTACAAAAATAGCGTTGAATCCAGCGGAAGGTGGTAACTTGACTATAAAGTTCATTGAAATCTGGGACCATGGTCGTTTAGGAGTGGGTAACAGGTTAAGTAACCCCTATGCCTTAGACTTCTTTGTCTTGTTGATGGCACAGACAGTACAGGCTGCCACATAGTTCTTACAATCCTCTGCTAAGTGAGGCCACCAAAACGACCTGGAGTGTAGTTCTGCCGTCTTGCGCACACCGAAGTGCCTGGCCAATTTGAGATCATGGCAGTGGTTGAGGATGGTTTGGCATAGCTCCTGTGGAATGTAGAGCCGGTCATTGTACCACCATGGCCCGTCTCTTGATGTAAGTCCGGAGTTCGTTGATATGGTGAGACCGGCAAGGGATCACGTGAACCGGGTAAGAAGGTCTTCCTGTGTCAATAGGAAGCTGTGGGCTGGCAAAATGGTGTCGGGCGGTGAATGATCTTCAGGAACATGAAGCATGCAGGATAGAGCATCCGGCTTTACATTCTTGCCCCTCGGCCGGTAAGTAATATGCAGCTGGAACCTTGAGAAAAAAAGTGCCCATCGTGCCTGACGGGGTTTCAGTCTCTTTGCAGTCCATAGGTACTCAAGGTTCTTGTGATCCGTGAACACTAGGATAGGATGTGAGGCTCCTTCCAGGAGGTACCGCCATTCCTCCAGGGCAGACTTGCTTGCCAGCAGTTCCCTGTCACCCACATCATAATTTCTTTCTGGTGGTGAAAGTTTCCTGGAAAAGAAGGCGATGGGGTGGAGCGAGGCTTTTGGATCTCCTCTCTGCGAAAGAACTGCTCCTACTGCTGTCTCCGAAGCATCCACTTTAAGGATATAGGGCAGAGCAGGATCCGGATGCTTCAGGACGGGAGCTGACGTAAACTTTTTGAGCCTGGAAAAGGCTCCTTGGGCTTCAGGAGTCCAGCGGAAGCATACATCTTGCTTGGTAACCTGGGTTATGGGTGAGATAACTGCTGAGAAGCCCCTAATAAATTTCCGGTAAAAATTTGCAAAGCCGACGAAGCGCTGGACTCCCTTTTTGTCGACTGGGGCCGGCCAGTCCAGAATAGCAGAAACTTTCTGTGGATCCATGGAGATTCCTGAAGTGGTGATATGGAAATCCAAAAAAGTGATGTTGGCACATTCGAAGGCGCACTTTTTTTACAACCATAAATTGATGCAAAAAGTCCCAAAATATGTCGTTCACGAAGTGCTAGAACGTAGCTGGGGCGTTGCAGTCCGAATTGCATTACAAGATATTCAAAGTGCCCAAACCGGGTGCGGAATGTCGTTTTCCACTCATCCCCTTCACAGATGCGGATCAGGTTGTACGCCTCACGGCAATCCAACTTAGTGAAGACTGTTGCTGATCCGAGTCTCTGGAAAAGTTCTGGGACCAAAGGCAGGGGATATCGGTTTTTGACGGTGATCCGATTAAGGTCCCTGTAGTCTATACAGGGACTCAGAAAGCGGTCCTTCTTTTCAACGAAGAAGGTTCCCGCCCCAGCAGGCGAGGTGGAGGGTCTAATGAACCCTTAGCCAAGTTCTCGTCCAGGTATGCCTTGAGGGCTACCAACTCCACTTCGGACAGGGGAAAAATCCGACCGAAGGGAACTTCGGTCCCGGGTAAGAGGTCAATTGGACAATCATAAGGTCAGTGTGGTGGGAGGACGTCAGCCCCTTTTTTGCTAAATACGTCTAGGAAGTCCTGATAAGGTGCTAGGACGAGCAGGTGGCTTTCCTGGTCACTATCACTATTCAGACCAAGCACAGATGGGGGGGGATTCCTGGGGCTGCGACAGGCAGTGGTTGGCACAGTAGAGAGGGCTGAAGCGAACCTCACCAGTTGCCCAATTAACAGTAGGGTTGTGAGCCCGTAGCCAGGGGAGGTCCAAGATAATCGGACAAAGTGGGGATGTGATGGCGTCCAGCCATAGAAGTTCCCAGTGACCTCCTTTCGTGGCGGCCAGCATAGGGAGAGTCTCTTGAGTGACGGTGCCCGATTTAATGGTCAACCTATCAGCGAGCCGAACTAGCATGGGGTGATCCTTAGGTCGAAGGGGTATCTGGTGGTGTGCTGCAAAGGTGGCATCGACAAAACAGCTACATGCATCCAAGTCGATGATTGCCTGTATTTGGATGTCTCTACCGGGGAGTTGCAGGGACATGGGAAGCAGAAGATGAACTTTGTCATTGGGCAGGTACATCAATTCTTCTGTAGGAAGGGGTGCGCCCTTGCCCGCTTTGGTGGACCAGGTGCCCAGGACCTCAGCAGTACATGCACAGGTTCTAAGACATGCGTCACTGGCGTTCTTCCGGGGCCATTGGTGGGCAGGGAAGCCCAATGCGTACAGGCTCCAGTGGATCTGGTGAAACGGAGGAAGTCACTTCAGAGCAGACATGGGGTCACAAGTTACGGTTACGCTGTAGAACGGACAGCACTTGCTTCCTGGTGCTGTCCTGCTTAAATGGACACTATTTGCGCCATTAGCGCGTGCACGTGCACGGGCACGTGAATGTGCGTGAACGTGCACGGGCACGTGAATGTGCGTGAACATGCACAGGAGGCCAGAAACAGCCAGGAAGTCCATTTTCCTAACACCCATCCTCTTTCTGAATTCTCTAATGGTCTTGCCCACATAGATCTTACCACATGGGCAGACTATTTGTTAAACAACATAAGTCGTTGAGCAATTCAGGAATGATTTGGTGTGATAGGTGTGTTTACCCGAGGAGTCCATGAAGGTATCACCTCTGATGGTATATTTGCATACATTACAGTGACCGCACGGATACATACCCTTTAAAGAAGGCACGGAGAGGAAGGTGGGTCTTTCAATATTTTTACGAGTGTAGTCACTCAGGACAAGTGTGTCACTGATCGTGGGTGCCCTCCTTGCTATCAGGCAAGGTCGTGCATCTAGAATCTCTTTTAACTTGTTATCCAGCATTAAGAGGTGCCAGTGTTTGTCCATCAGTGTCTGCAAATGTTTCCAATGGGTGCCATAAGTGGTAACAATGCCCTCTTTGTCATTTTTGTTTTCCGGCCGGCAGTTTAATTCTCCACCTAATCCGAGGGTTGTTTCCCTCTTTTTGTTTAAGGCTTTTAGCTTAGCTTTTTTAATCACTGAATTTGGGTATCCCTGCTGACGGAACCTTTGGTTAAGGTCCCTGCTTTCTTTATTGAAGCCATCCAGACTGGAGCAATTCCTCTGAATCCTTATAAATTGTCCCATGGGTATGTCCCTAATTAGGGGCCAGGGGTGATGATTGTGGCATGGAGGAGTATATTGCCAGTGGTTGGTTTCCTATAGGTACTGGTTGCTATCTTATCACCTTCCTTAAGGATTAGTAAATCCAGAAACTCAATCTGATTCCGATCTATTTTATAGGTGAGGAAAATATTGCTAGCATTACAGTTGAGCTCCCAACAAACCCAACAAATTGATCCACTGACCCCCTCCACACCACCAGCACATCATCAATATATCTTACCCACCGGGCAACATGTTCCTTATAAGCTGGATGATTGTACACTTCTTTTTTCTCCCTCCATCCCAGATGAAGACATGCATATAAGGGGCACAGGCGGCTCCCATGACGACACCCCTTTTCTGGCGGTAGTATTTTTGATCAAAAATGAAACAGTTGTTGTTCAGGACCAACTCTAAGAATTCAATGAGGAACTCATTATGGGACCCTGCCAGGGGTTGTCTGAGGTCCAGCCACTGGGAAACCGCCTGTACCCTCACTTCATGCGGGATGGAGAAGTACAGAGACTCCACATCTATACCTCCTAGTCAGCAATCCTCTGGCACATCCAAATCTGCCAGTACCCTAAGTATGTCTGAGGAGTCTAGGACAAAGGGTAGCTCCCTAATAAAATGTTTGATTCTTCTATCCATGTATTTTCCCACCCTCTCTAATGGACCCCCCATGCCGGAGACTATGGGGCGTCCAGGCGGTCTATTTAGATTTTTGTAGATTTTGGGGGTTAGGTAGAAAGTGGGGATGTTATAATCGTCAACAAATAGGAATCAAAATTCCTTTCGTGTAAGTAGCCGTACTTGATAGGCATTCTTAAGGCGATAGTTGATTTCCTTGATTAAAGCTGGGAAGGGGTTATTGGGGAGTTTCTCATAACACCCACCATCATTTAGTTGTTGTAGTACCTCTTCCAGGTATTTATCTTCCTGCCAAAGCTGCCCCCTTTGTCGCTCGGCTTTATGACGCAATTGGGTAATTTGCTAAGTTCCTCCAAGGCCACCCTTTCTTCACTGGTTAGATTGTCAATATCTAGTTTGATCTTATCCCAGTTGATCATTCTATATCATGGGTGACTGCTTCGAGGAACATTTGCAAATATTTATTATTGGCAGAGCTCGGGAATCACTGGGATTTATTAGCGAGTCATGAATTTGGCGGGAGATCTAGGATTTCCTTCCATGAATTCTATCAGTTCATCTTCATCCATCTCAAGGACAGAGGGCTGGAGCTCATTTGCCTGTTTGTTGCTGTTTTTTCCAAAGTACATTAGTTTAAAGCTGACTCTTCTAAGGAAAAGACAGATATCTTTATAAATGTTGACAGCACTTCCTTTATTACAAGGTGAAAACCCCAAGCCCCTACTTAATGCCGAAATATGGGCTGGACTCAGGGTGTGTTCTGTAAGATTAATCACACTCATGTCTGTTTTTTCTGTATTTGCGTTTGTCTTGTCACTACTCTGGTCTCCTTTACTGTGTTATTTTACATATGTAGTGTATGTTGTTCTTGACTTTGTGCCCCTGCATCTGTTTCTCTTCCTTCTCTTTAGGGTGTCCGTGTCCCGAACCCGGACATTTGAGAAAAAGTCTGGGTTCGGATATTTTTTCGCGCCTGTTGAATATCTGCAGGGCAGCCAATCAACAAGCGTTTCACTCATTTGCCCTTAGAAGCCATCACAGCCATGCCTACTAATGGCATGGCTGTGATTGACCAGTGCATCATGTGACCCAGCCTCTATATAAGCTGGAGTCACGTAGTGCTGCATGTCACATCATCTCATACTAGTGTAGGGAGAGGATGCTGCTGCTGCTGTGAGGGACAGATTAGCTTTAGAAAATCATCTCATACTAGTATAGGGAGAGGATGCTGCTGCTGCTGTGAGGGACAGATTAGCTTTAGAAAATCATCTCATACTAGTGTAGGGAGAGGATGCTGCTGCTGCTGTGAGGGGCAGATTAGCTTTAGAAAATCTGTTAAAAACAGCAATTTATTGGTGGGTGGGTGGGTGGGTGCTAGAGGAGATTTTTGTGTGCTAGAGTACATTTTGTTTGCTAAGCAAAGTACCTCATATAAAACCTAAACAATTTTTCTGTTTGTTAGGTGGGCGTTTGCAGCCATTTTTGCAAGTGCTTGTGTGTCAGGGACACTACTTTAATCGTGTTCTGTTAGTTCAGTTGGCAACATTTTGCCATATTTAAATACTGTTTTTACATTGCAGTTAGACAAATTAAAAAAGAAAAAAAACTTTTTTTTTTGTGAAAAATATTACATTTGCGGCCAGCAGGGCATTTCTTGCACAAAATTAAAAAGTGTGTCTACATTGCTGGTTTAAAAAAAAAAATTCTAAATACATTTGCGGCCAGCGGTGCATTTCTTGCACAAAAATAAAAAGTGCGTCTATATTTGCTGGTTTAAAAAAAAAAAATTCTAAATACTACATTACCTCCTCCATTTTTTTTAAATGTGATTTTAAGTTATTTTCCTATCCACATTTGTTTGCAGGGCACTTGTCCTACTCTTACCCCCATTTTGATTCCTTTTGCAGCCCTCTAGCCCTTTCCAGGACTTTTTTAGAGCCATTTTAGTGCCCAAAAGTTCGGGTCACCATTGACTTCAATGGGGTTAGGGTCAAGTTCGGGGCCGAACCCGCCGAACCCGAACATCCAGGTGTCCGCTCAACTCTATCCTTCTCCTTTTCCTGCTGTCTCCACCCCCCCCTCTCTCTCTGGCGATTTCTCTAAAAAAGTCACCGTTTTGGGGGTTTCTTGGCTTTTACTATGATTACCTGTTTTGCCCATCCTACCTCGGAATCTACTCCTCTCTCTTCTTTTTTCCAAATCAAGGATATTCCCTGTCACGAAATCTGCTAAGTCAGTTTGACATATTTTTCTGTTTACCTATTTTTTGCTCCTTCTGGAAGTCCTCCACTTTTTTCAGTCTATCATTGAGCTTGCCAAATTCAGCCAAATCCTGGTATTCATCGAGTGTTTTTATGCTATCCTGTAATAACCCTATTAGTAGTTTACATTAATTGGTGCTAAGTGTAATCCTGGATTCTGACCTTTCCTTTTGGTCCCACATCCAATCACTATCCAAATCTTACAGCCTTAACCTCTGCAACAATTCCAAAATATTCTGCTGCTAGCAGACGTATCTGTCTTACCAACCATTCAGTGTAATCAAAATGTGAACAACAACACAGCCATCCACAACTCTGCCCCCAGCTACATCACCAACCTCATCTTAAAATATCACCCAAACCATCCTATCCTCTCCTTCCAAGACCTCCTGCTCTCTAGCTACTAAGTCACTTCCTCCCATACTTACCTCCAGGATTTCTTAAGACCTTCCCCCATCCTCTGGAACACCCTACCCCAATTTATCTAGTTGTCTACTACTCTATTCACCTTTAGGTGATCCCTGAAAACTCATCTCTTCAAGGAAGACTATCCTCCTTCCACCTAAGGAGTTCACACTTGTGTGATGCAAGCCATTGCATGTGAATCGCACTGCATTGCTGTGCAGATCACATGCGATGTCTGTGCGATGCAAATTCAGCCATACAAAATGTATGGCTATAATTGCATCGCATTCGCACCAAAATGGTGGAGGACCCACTTTTTTGGTCCTCACTGGAATCAGATCGCATGGGTGTTAACACCTATGTGATCTGAATCCTGTACCATTTCACAGTTTACACTGTGATCTGCGAACCGATCTGGGGGTGTCTTTAACTTTCTATTGACACCTGCAGTGGTTCACAGAGGGCAGTGTGAACTGTCTGCATCATGTGATGCGAGAACCGGCACTGGAATCGTCCTGGTTCCCGCATCGCATATATGTAAACTGGGACTAAAAACTGTACTTTTACTTTCTCCATCAACTCATCCCTCAAAGTTATTACCCTTTTATCACTTGCCCCTTCCTTTTTGATTGTAAGCTCTCATTACTCTGAGATCCTTGGGCCTCCTAAACCACTTGTATTAAATTGTATTTTAACTGTACAGCCCCCCTTTATTTTGTAAAGTGCTGCATGATTATAAATGATGTATTATAATAACAATAATAATAATAAATCTGGTCATAGTATTTGGCAAAACTTGGTGAAAATGATTTCAATTCCCAGGATCTACATTGCGGGCAGGGGCTGGTTGAACAATTGCTCACTCTGCAACTCCTATACTTATTCAGTAGCCTATGAGCCTCTAATTCTTATGAAATTCTTAAGATAATTGTATATCAAGTATACACTTTATATACTATGCATTTAAAAGTACAGTGAGAGAATTCATCAGTAATCTATTGTAAATCATATTATTAAAAAAAAAACAGGGTTAATTTTATTGTAGTATTTTTTTTTAAAACCATTTTTTTTTTATTTGAATGTGCAACAGTGCGTTATCAGCACCACAGAAATAAATATATTTTTTGTATATAATCCCAAGCCTGCTGTTTAAACAGAGCTAATATACCTACATTGCCCAGTACATAAACAAGAAAAATAAAAACAGCGCTCAGGGAAAAGTAAACACAGGGCTATGCTGATAATATAGTGAAAAAATATATTCATACATCAATGTGAAAGCGTGCTTTGATATAGAACAATAAAGTCCATATGGAAAACTTCTGGTAAAAAAACACAATCTAACATCTCTGTGTGCCCTGGTGCCCGGTGTGTTTGCATGACCAACTATGCTCAATGTCACTCTATGCAGAGAGCGCCTGGTGACGCTACGTCAGGTTCATTGACGTCACATTTGGGATCTGGAATGCACACATTTCCGAGTGTTTGTGGAAACCGCTAGAAACACCAGGTGCAGGTCTGTGGGTACTCTAATATGTGAGTACATTACTGAGTGGGCATATACAGGTATGTGGTTTTGTCATCTTTTTATATAATAAACTGGTGCGCAATAAATTCCCATTCTGGGTATCTTTACTGGCATATCTGAGCGGTGGAGAAAGCAGGATAGAAGGCAATCTGTGGCATTTTCTTTCAATATATTTTTTATTGCAAACAATAAAAGTATTACACAATTTTGGAATTAAGTAAATAACCAAGGAGTAACAATAATGATCATTAACTTCAGTGGTCTATGACCCGTTTAAAGGGTGTTAAATTTTTAAAGAAAGATATTCATACAACATCTTTGATACAACGGAAATAATTTTGAAGAGCAGCATTAACAGTATAAGTTCTGAGCAAAACCAAAATAATAAAAAAAGAAAAATAGGGGAGGAACTACACATCTACACACAAGAATACTGTTCTATGTTATTAGATTCATTGTATCAATGGATTCATAATGCCTCAGGAATAAGCCCCTTGGTTATAAAGCATAATGTAAAGATAGTGCCCACAAAGAGGCAATGTAAAGAAGTTTAGAGACAAAATAGAGACAGAAAAGAAATGATAGAAAGATAAAGAGAAGGGAGATAGCCAACCTCTCAGAAGCATCCACTTCGATAATCATGGTTTATGTCTAACAGGGTGCTTACCATTTTTTCCTGTGGCATTATCCAGGAGATTTGCCTTTTGGCAGCTGCAACAGATACCCTAGGTTGTAGGGATGCACCAATACACATACTAGTATCGGTATCGGGGCCGATACTCTGCCTTTTTGCGAGTATTGGTACTCGTGAAAATTGTTTGATACCAGAAACCGATACCGGAAGTGGGCGGAAGTGACGTCAGCGGTGCAGATTTTGGGAGCAGATAAAGATTTGAGGCTCTCCATTATGCGGTGAGTGCTGATACATGACTAATGTCTCTGGCTGTGGTGCTGTCTGTCTACTCCAGGCTGTCTGTTAATGGTGATCGGCGCGGTTACACCATGTCCCGCATGGCAAGTGCTGTACTGTTGATGTCTCCTCTCCTGTCTTTGCAGCCAGTGAGTGTTACCTGTACATGTCCCACACCACAGCAAGTATGTCTCTCTCAGCTTAAATGGCGGCCAGTGAGTGTTACCTGTACATGTCCCACACCACAGCAAGCATGTCTCTCTCAGCTTAAATGGCGGCCAGTGAGTGTTACCCGTACATGTCCCACACCCACAGCATGTCTCTCTCTGCTTACATGGTGGCCAGTGAGTGTTACCTGTTACATGTCCCACACCACAGCAAGCATATCTCTCTCTGCTTACATGGAGGCCAGTGTGTTACTGTTAGGAACTGCTATGATAACCCTCGGCTATCATCTCTCTGTCAGTCTGTCTTGAGTTTGGACGTCCAATGAGAGATTGAGTTCACCCGAATGAAATGGATGCAGACAGACACACAAGTATGGTGAAAACAGTCTCTGGCTTTACTGGGAGGACAATGGGTATTTATATGCAATTCATACAAAGGGAGGCGTATATTACACAAAGAAAAAATTGCCTTGTCAGCAGTTATCTATAAATTATGTAATTAATTCAAGAATAACATAACATATTAGAATGTAATTACTCAACTCTACAAAAGAGGATGTATTTGCCGGATGAGATAACATGTTATGACGTGATTACTTAGAAGTGACCCCACAGGGTCAGACAGGGTTAAAGACAGGGTCAGGTGAGTTAAAGGACAGGATATGTTTGTGTGCCGAGACAAAAAACCTTGTCAGCATAAACTTCTTGCTAATATTAAAGCAGCATTTTCTTTATACAACAATATGAAATAATTAAGGATAATAGGTTCTCTACTCATTACAATCCCCTCTTAAAACCAATTTCATGGTTTTCTCCATACTTCCAGGGCCATACTAGACATCAGGAACATATAGTTTTCCTGGGAAAATTAGTGGACATAGAACTCTTGGATCCTTTGTCTCCTTACTGCAAAGAAAGGATCATGTCCATCCTTTTTTATATGATGAGATTCTTACTCTTTTGTCTATGCCTTTTAATATACTCAGTGTGTTGGCCAGAATTTGAGAGGGTTGTCTGGTTAGGAAGTAGGGAGAAATACATAGAGAGATTGTCAACTCCTTTACTAAGCATTTTCCTAAAACATGGAATAACACAGCATACCACTATACCTATAACTATGAGTGTGATGAATATGATAAGACCTAGCTGAATAAGGGCTTGCTTCCAGCTGGTGAACCACCCGAAGTATTGATTCCAAGGATTGTCTATGCCCGAATTTGTTACCAAAACATTGGTGACTATAATTTATCCTTTTACATTCTAATTAACAGTTATTATGGGGATAAAGGATTCAAATCCATCTGTCACTTGATCTCTGGCTTTGAGTTCACCTTGAACCCCTCTTTGAACATCTATATATATGTACCCCTATGAATATAAAAATGCACACTGACAAAATACTATAGGACAGTGAACTATATGGCAGTGGTCAAAAGTAAAGGTGACTACATATATATATATATATATATGGTGTGTTATACCAGAATGTTGTGAGACTGGGAGTTTTACCCTTTTGGGTAATGACCACCTCTGTACTAGTATACATGAGAAAAGTCAATAAAATCACTAGAAATGGGGGTAGGATCAGGGGGATTAAGGGCCATTGTCCAAAATATTCAGGTAGCAGTTCATTTTCAGGGTCAAGGTTGTCTACCTCCGTTAATACCCCCTTGTCTTGACTGTCCTTTTCGAGGTCAGGGCTTTCTGCCCCCGTTAATACCTCCTTTCTTGCTTCTGGGACCTCTGGGTCAGGTCTCTTCTTTACCAATTTTACTCCGGTGGCATGAATCCAGGCAGAGTTGTGCTCTGTCAGAACTACAGTTCTGGTTAAAGCTATCACTGCAGTCTTGGGGCTATAAATGAAGTCCGAAACACAGTACAACAGGTCTGCCTATGTGTAATCCTACTGAAAGCGAGGGCTTAAAAAAAAATTTATAGTGAAAAATATGCATAAAACATAAATGTGTTCTGAGTTGTAACCTAGGGATGATCATATAATCATCCTAATCAATGTCTGTATTTTCTATTAACAATCAAGCAGCTAAATGGGTGGTTTTCCCACGTGACCAATAGAAAGCAAAACAAAATTTAGGCAGTGCTGTAAGAAATCCATCTTGGAGCCGGGAAAGGAAATAATTCAGATCATCACACATCCAAGAGTTTCATTTTCTCAAAAGCAGCGACATCTCCTCCTGTCACTGGATGTTCTCTTGTCTCAAATAAACACATTCATTAGTACGTTATGAAGATACAAAGGGAACATAATATTGATACAATATATTGTGTGATTAGACTTCAGTTTTTTCATGAGAACCGAGCATAAGACATTCTCTCAAGATAAGGCCAGAAACAAGCCAGACTAATAGATATTTAAAGTGGAACCCTAACATACAAAATGGATACTGTCAAATCCTTTCAAAATCAATATTTTATAGATTCACATAAAGCATTACTCTAGCTACATTTTAATAAAAGACTCCTGACTTAACCCATTCTTCCAACATTTCCCCCTCCTGTTGAACCTACAAAATGTAGATTCTTGATTTAAGCTCCCATTCCATGAGCCTGTTTCAGTGGGGATTTTCATAAAAACAGCATCACTGTCTCATACAAGCAGTGTGGCTAATCCTTATTTGTCATATAAGTCAGGGTCTTGTGTGGATAGCGCTGCATATATTACATCACCCGCAGCTCCATCTGCTACCCTTGAGATGAGTCCCTTCATGCATGGTACCAGACAGCAGCCTACGCATAATAATACTGACAGTACCACCGCAACCGCGGTGGTCAAGAACTTGCCCCACTTGCCAAACCAACGTTCCATCCATCCGGTGAAGAGGTCCTCAATCCCGCTATTTTCTGCCAGCTCTTGAGACAGCATCTCCAAGCCCTTCAATGCTTGGGAGACACTGCCATCTGGGGCAGTATTATTAGGGATAAATGTGCAACACGTGGTGCCAAACATTATACAGACCCCTCCCCTCTTGGCCAGGAGAATGTCCAAGGAGATTCTGTTCTGCCAGGCTGTCAGTGAGGTGGCATCAAGCTGCTCGGCAAGGCCCTTGACTGCATCTCGTGTGTAGCCAACAAAGCGCTGTTGATTGTAATATATAGTCTATCCAATCAGTAATTTTATTTACAGATATAACCAAAAAATTGATTAAATGCTGTGCCTTGGTCTGAGCTAATTTGCAGGGGTATTCCCCACCTGGGAATGATCTCCCTGGTCAGGATTCCCACCACCGTTTTGGCATCTTCCCTTTTGGTTGGAAACATTTCCGGCCATCGGGAGAACATGTCAACAATCACACATGCTGGTTGTTGTCCCCCTTTCTGTTGTGTGATGTGAGTAAAGTCAATTTGGAGGTGTGTGAACGGGGTTATGGGGTAAGGTAGATGTTGATGTGTTACATGGTGTGGCTTATTAGGATTGTTTCTTATGCATGTAATACATCTCTTTACATAACTTTCCACCATCTCTTTTGCACTTGTAATGTAGAAATCTTTTAATAGCTGTGTCAGGGTACATTTCCATCCCAGATGTCCCACCCCATGGTAATGTGCAATGTATATTGGTGCACTGCATCGTGCATGGCCTCCCCTCTTTGCAGATTAATCCAGATTTTGGATTCTTCTGCAAAACAGGATAACACCAGTCCTCCAGCTCTGCTGGAGATGCAGATTGAAACAAGATTTCCTTCTAAGAAGGAAAGAGGTGTATGGCGCTCACCTGATCATTAAACTCCTACTGCTTCTAAGACTGGGTGAATACAAATATGTGCTTAATCCTTTAAAACAAATATAAACCTCCACAGGCAAAGTAGTGATACAATGGTTACTTTGTAACCCACACAGGTGTTGTTGCTTCAATAAATAATCAAAAAAATAATAAAAAATAAAAAATCAGTGCAAGTGTTTTTAGGTTATGCAGCCCACCTCAAATTGCAAATGGTCGCAGCCACCTGGGATCAACACATGAAACAACAATTTCCTTCAAAGAAGGAAAGAGGTGTATGGCGCTCACCTAACCCTTAGACTTTTACTACTTCTAAGAATGGGTTAATGAAAATATGTGCTTAATCCTTCAGAACAAATATAAACATCCACAAATAAAATAGTGATACAATGGTTACTTTGTAACCCACACAGATAATGTTACTTCTATATCCCAAAGTTCTGATCTCAAAAGCAGAATCAAAGGAAACAAAGTATCCTTTTAAAGTTCCCTGTTTGTCTTCATCTGCTCACCACTCACAGATGAGGGAAATTCCTTTCTTACTCTTCAGACTGATTTTACAGCTCTCACTGTCAATCTGCTCACCTCATGCAAAGTAAATAAAAACTCACATAGCGTAACATTGTTTAGCTGATGCCAGAGAATGCTAAAAATGAATGTATTTACACTCACGTTTGCTGGTGCCACTTGATCGGCACAGATCGTCTCGGCATGTGCAGATTACCAAATATGTGTCTCCACAGCGTGCGCTCCACACCTAGAGGAAATCAGAGCCATCTAGCTCTCAGGCTGGAAGTGACTTCAGACACGGCGTTGCTTCTATGCATTTCGTGTTCTAGTGTGAACACATCATCAGGAAGTGCACTTCACTAGTCACACTAGAACACGAAATGCATAAAAGCAACGCCCGTGTCTGAAGTCACTTCCAGCCTGAGAGCTAGATGACTCTGATTTCCTCTAGGTGTGGAGCGCACGCTGTGGAGACACATATTTGGTAATCTGCACATGCCAAGACGATCTGTGCCGATCAAGTGGCACCAGCAAACGTGAGTGTAAATACATTCATTTTTAGTGGGTGGAGCTTTTCCCTTTCCACGCCCAATAGGCTGGACCAGAGAACTAAACATTTAAATAATTATAATAATCATGGCTGCTTTTTAGGAATTGAAAGGGTGTCGATTTCATTCAGCCTTTTCTTTGTTTAAACTGAATCCTAGAGTTACAAAGCTAAAAACGAACCATTTCAACTAGGATTGTGTCTTTGAATTAAACATTTACCTTGGTCTTATATATCACCCACATTAAACATTAAATTTAACAGTATATTGCTTATTTCTTAGATGTTTAGAACTTTTCTGCTTCACAGACAGACAAAACAAACAATTCGGACATACACATAACAATCAATATTCAAACAAATCTCATTGCTCTGAAATTTTTACAATCCAGAGACCAATGCTGTTACTTGCAAATTAAGGCTTCCTGAAGATACAACAGTTTCATTTGTATATCAGTCTCTCGCCCAATTTATCAAACAAAAACAAAATCGCAAGCCGGTGTCCAGTCAACACCAAAACAAAAATCTGCTTGCACCTGATCACCTAAAAGCACTTCAAATAAGCCAGCTAAGTATCTGATACATTTCCTATGCTTTCTGAATGTACTATGGCTCACAATACAAGTACACAACATCAAACCCAGCACAAACAGTCTAGCACAATTCAACCAGAGACCTAACATTTTTAAAGTCTCGTTACTCTAAACAAACTTATAACTAACAATACACATACAGGCTTAACAAACAAAACAGACAGACACTTCGTCTTTTCAAGATTTGTAGATTCTTTATTCGTT
>BLSH010009219.1:1504716-1531840 GCA_018402905.1 Glandirana rugosa | reverse complement strand
CTTTCTTATGGTACTTGGGCTTGCGCTGGTCCTGGGGGGGTTTGCCCCAGCTCTTCTTGCTGGTTTCCCCCTCATCTTACCTGGGGGGTCACCTCAATCAGTACTCTGCTATAGTCTACTGACTTCCTTATTAGCTTCCTTATTGATTCTCTGGTGTTCCCGGGGGCTTCTTCCCCTCCCAGCTGCCACGGTATGATGCCTTTGGTCAGGTCGCTAGGTTCTATAGTATTTCCTTCATGTGCGGGGGTGGGGGGGTATCAGAAAGGTTCGTAGTTGTCCTCCTTCTCTGATTCGTCCTTTCAGGTATAAGGTTTTTTTTTTTTTTTTCAAGCTCTGACCTGCTCTGTGGTGTTTTTAGGTCTTTTTAGGTTTTTACGTGTATATCTTACTTCCTTCGTGGGGGCCTTTCCTTCTTACTTCCGATTTTGTGTGTATCTGAGTATGTAACCTTCTCCCCTCATCGCACCCCTCTTCACCCCTCCTTGGGTGCTTGGGGGATTTTGACTATTATCTTATCCTTGTTGTTTTCAGCCGGGTTTTGTTCTGTTTCTATTTCTGCTATTTCCACTTCATCCCCTCCTTCCGCTCCCCGTACTCCTCTCCCCTCTTTGGATGTTGGGGTGTGGGCGAGGGTGTGTTTAAGTATAATGGTCCTGGGGACCTGCTGCCACAGCTTCTATACTGCCGCCAGGCTGCTCTCCCTATTGTCCCCCGCCCTCGGGGCTCTGGGGCTCTGGTCTCCTCAGTGCAATAGCTATAGTGAATTGTCCCGGCAAAAACAGACCAATGCGGGTCTGTTGTATACACAATATACACAATATCCCCCTGTTACCTATACATAGGCATTAGGCTGCATACAGTTTTATATTTAGGGTACTTATCTCCGCTCTTCCTTCACCGTCCTCTAACCGTAGGTGCACTCCACTGGTTTCCCTCATCTGGTTGGATCCCGGGAGCTCCTTCCGAGGTGTCTTTCCGAGGATGGCAGAGGGGAGGTAGAGGGGGGATTGTGGCTGTAGCGCTCCGTCCTAGATGTTCCCTGGCGCGGGCAGCTTCTCCCACACCTCGCCGCCGCCTCTCACTCGCGCCATCAGACGTGCTTCCTTCCGCAGATGCACCAGCTGGCGGCTCACGTTACGCCTGAGCTCCTCCCCCCATCGCAAGCCATGAAAATGCCTGTTGATGTCAGAGGAGAATGGGCAGACTGGTTCGACATGATAGAAAGGCAACAGTAATTCAAATAAGCACTGGTTACAACCAAGGTATGCAGAATACCATCTCTGAATGCACAACACATCAAACCTTGAAGAAGATGGGCTACAGCAGCAGAAGACCACACCAGATGCCATTCCTGTGAGCTAAGAACAGGAAACTGAGGCTACAATTTGCACAGGTTCACCAAAATTGGACAATAGAAGATTGGAAAAACGTTGCCTGGTCTGATGAGTATATATATGGTAGGGTCAGAATTTGGCGTAAACAAAATGATGGTTCAGGCTGGTGGTGGTGGTGGTGTAATGGTGTGGGGGATATTTTCTTGCCACACATTGGGCCCCTTACTACCAATTGAGTTTAAACACCATGGCCTACCTGAGTATTGTTGAGCATTGTTGCTGACCAGGTCCATCCCTTTATGACTACAGTGTACCCATCTTCTGATGGCTCCTTCCAGCAGGATAATGCACCATGTCACCAAGCTCAAATCATCTCACCACTGGTTTCTTGAACATGACAATGCGTTCACTGTACTCCAATGGCCTCCACAGTCACCAGATCTCAATCCAATAGAGCAGTGGTTCTCAACCTCAGTCCTCAAGTACCCCCAAGGGGCCATGTTTTCAGGTTTTCCTTAACTTTGCATACAGTAGCTGCTTTAAAGTGGTTGTAAACCCTAAACACTGTACTCCAAAGGTCTCCACAGTCACCAGATCTCAATCCAATAGAGCAGTGGTTCTCAACCTCAGTCCTCAAGTACCCCAATGGGCCATGTTTTCAGGTTTTCCTTTACTTTGCACAGCTGCTTTGAAGTGGTTGTAAACCCATTACAACCACTTTAACCTATAGGTAAGACTATAATAAGGCTTACCTCTAGGTGCCGAGAATATCTTTTAAACTTGCACAGTTTAGAAGATATTCTCTTTATACGCTTGCGCCGACATCATCGGTGCATGTGCAGTGAACAAACGGACAGACGTGCTGTTTCTTCACTAGGATCGTGCCGCAATTGGCGGCTCCCACACGCATGTGCGGGAGTGACGTCATGCGACTCCTGCCAGTCACAGAGCCGGAGATCGCGGCCCTGGAAGGAAGAGGGGCAGTCATGGATGTGGCCTGGAGTGGGGACAGCGTGGGCTTCGTTCTGAGGTAAGTGCCACATAATGGGTTAATATGCGATGCATACTAGCCCATTATGCTTTTACTTTGCAGGGTAATAAAGAGGAAGTAAAACCCATCAGGGTTTACTTCCTTTTTAAATCAATATCAATGACATGGTATTTATAAGAGCTATTTTATCTAAGGGAAGTTCCCAAAACATGGCCCGTTGGGGGTACTTGAGGACTGAGTTTGAGAACCACTGCATGGGATGTGATGAAACGGGAGATTCGCATCATGGATGTTCACAGAGGCAGCTCTCTAATTAGGCAAATTAGGCAGTCGCCTAAGGCCTCACACTCACAGTGGCCTCGCAACTGCCTAATTTGACACTGACACCAGCACCGAGATAGAGAGTACTGACACCAGCACTTTAAAGCTCTAAATATATATGCAATTTATAACGTTAATTTTTTTTTATCGCTTGAATTATTTTTCTCATTATGGCCGTGAGTAAGGCCTCATGTCTAGGTTTTGCCTAAGGCCTCACAAAGCCTAGAGCCTCTGGATGTTCAGCCAACAAATCTGCAGAAACTGCGTGATGCTATCATGTCACTATGGACCAAAATCTCTGAGGAATGTTTCCAACACCTTGTTGAGTCTATGCCACAAAGAATTAAGGCAGTTCTGAAGGCAAAAGAGGGTCAAACCCGGTACTAGCAAGGTGTACCTAATAAAGCCGCCGGTGAGTTTAAATACACTAACAATGTGAAGCCATATTCCAGCTAATACTTTATAAGCAGTTGTTTTTTTTTCCTTTTGGGATAAAGGTTTTCCATAATAAAATAAAAGCTGATTGTTGTAAGCACCCTGCTAGTGATTGGCTCCATTTACACAGGACGCCGTTTCAACCTCCTCTGAACGATTTTTTTTTGACAGCTAGAAGCCAGCGTCTAAAACGGTCGTTTTGCATGCCACGTTTAGCCGCGTTCGCGTCTAGGAGCATTTTTTAAAAAAAACATTTTTTTTTTTTAAAATGGAAACGGCTGTTACCACATTTAGGTGCCTTTAGCGGCGTTTACAAGCTGTTTGCCACTTCAAATGGCGTTTGAACCCATTTTTTTGCATTCCAAAAAAAGCCTTTAAACTCAACTGCCTGGAAACGACCTTAAACGACCCTGTGTAAATGTACTGATAAGATAACATAGAGTAAGGTTCAGGGATGGCTGAAAAAAATGCCCAAATGCCTCTAAACGTCCGTTTACCAGCAGCAGTGTAAATGAGGCCTTAAATGGTTTGTCTCATTTCTGTAACTGATACATTCTGCTGGAGAGATTGTTCTTTTGAAAAACAACAGACTTACTTGCTGAATAACCAGATGAAAATAGAAGAAAGAATGCCTGAAAAAAGAAAAGGAATGCAGTCATCAGATCTAAGAATTGGTAAGCTGCAATATAATTTTGGATTTAATGCCACTTTAAAAGCAATAACATTACATTTTTCAGGACTGAAGGGGTCCTTGGGTTTTCAAGAGGTTAAAAGGCAACATGGAGTTACAATAGCTGAACTTTTTTTTTTTCATAAATTTACAGTGTGAGTAGATAAATGATCACCGCATAGAGCCAGAGGGAAACATTCTATTATCTGTGTTACAGTGTGCAGAAATACAGGAAAAATCAAGTGGTTTCCGTTCCCTTGCCTTATTTTCTTGCTCTGTGTTTTCCCCAGTGATGGCAAGAGTGTTGCTTTCCTTTCATTTTAGAATACTAATAACATTGTAACTGGGGAAGCTTGCACAGTGTTCTCTATGACTTCATACTTAACTTTTGGCAAAGTGCTAACTATGAAAAGCATCATAGCTAACTGAAGCACAAAATATAGTTTAATTACTGAGAACCCAAAAACATAGCTATAGCCATAATTAAAAATATTTTTTTGGCTGGAGTTGAATGATTTGACTACGGTAATAAGTTTGTACATGCCTGAGCAGCGCTGTTGGTTTGATTCAAAGATATTAAGTTTTACATTAAATATTCATACTCTAGTAGGATCATCTCTATATCCAATACCTTTATTAACTATTACAAGGGACTTTCAGTTTGCATCATGTTTTCAATTGATTTAAAGGTGGAATAACTAACGCACTGTTACACATATATTGCTAAATAAATAAAGCTAGGAGACGCTGTATAAGATGAAATATACTACAGGATCCTTTTTAAATATTATGTACAGTGTTGGAATTGATCATGATTAGTTCTTCTGCACATTACCTCTTCTGTTAAAGTGGAACTACATAGCAAAACAAAATGTTTTTAAAATATTCTTCAGTGGGGAGAGGGTTTTTTAACTACTTCCAGTCTGGGCCTTTTCTGGCACTTTTAGTTTACATGTAACAATCACTATTTTTTGCTAAAAAATACTTGCAACCCCCAAACATTATATATATTTTTAACACAGAGGCCCTAGAGCAAGGATGTCAAGCTGGCGGCCCTCCAGCTGTTGCGGAACTACAAGTCCCATCATGCCTCTGCCTGTGGGAGTCATGCTTGTAACTGTCTGCCTTGCAATGCCTCATGGGAATTGTAGTTCCGCAACAGCTGGAGGACCGCCAGTTTGACACCTGTGCCCTAGAGAATATATTGGTAGGTTTTGCAATTTTTTATGTCACACGGTATTTGTGCAGGGGTTTTGAAACGCATTTTTTTGGGTAAAAATACAGTTTTTTTAATTTTAATGCAAAAAAAAAAAATGCATAACCCAATTTTTGTAAAATAAAAATATAAAGTTACGTCGAGTAAATAGATACCAAACGTGTCACGTTTTAAAATTGCGCGAACTGTGCAATAGCAACAAATGACATAAATTTTACTATCCATAGGCGACGCTTTAAAAGCCTTTACAGTTTACCACTTTATATTTACAGAGGAGGTCTGGTAATAGAATTACTGCCCATGAGCTGACATTTGAGGTGATACCTCACATGTATGGGACACTTGCTGTTTGCGTGTGTGCGGGACCGAAGAGCGCAAGCATGGGAGGACAGGGGTACTTTACATAGTTACATAGTTAGTCAGGTTGAAAAAAGACACAAGTCCATCTAGTTCAACCAAAAAAAAATTGAAAAATGATATATAACCATACAATCCCTTATACAATCCTTTACCCATAGTTGATCCAGAGGAAGGCAAAAAACCCCAGCAAATCATGATCTAATTTGCTATAACGGGGGAAAAAAATCCTTCCTGATCCCCTGAGAGGCAATCGGATTCAACTTTACCTAAAAATGTTAGTACCCAGTTATATTATTTACATTAAGGAAGAATCCAGGCCTTTTTTAAAGCAATCAACCGTGCTGGCCAAAACCACCTCTGGGGGGAGTCTATTCCGCATTTTCACAGCTCTTACTGTGAAGAAACCTTTCTGTATTTGTAGATGAAATCTTTTTTCCTCTAGACGTAAAGAGTGCCCCCTTGTCCTTTGTGATGACCTTAAAGTAAATAACTCAACACCAAGTTTACTATATGGACCACTTATATACTTGTACATGTTGATCATATCCCCCCTTAATCTCCTCTTCTCAAGAGAGAATAAATTCAGATCCTCTAATCTTTCCTCATAGCTGAGCTCCTCCATGCCTTTTATTAGTTTGGTTGCCCTTCTCTGCACTTTCTCCAGTTTCCCGATATCCTTTTTGAGAACTGGTGCCCAAAACTGAACTGCATATTCCAGATGAGGTCTTACTTATGATTTGTACAGGGGCAAAATGATATCTCTCTCTCTCTGGAGTCCATACCTCTCTTAATACAAGAAAGGATTTTGCTTGCTTTGGAAACCACAGCATGGCATTGCATGCCATTATTAAGCTTGTGATCTACCAAAACCCCCAGATCCTTCTCCAGTATGGATTCCCTGAGTTGTACTCCCCCTAGTATGTACGATGCATGCATATTCTTAGCCCCCAAAGGATAATTTTACATTTATCAATTTATCTTTATTTTTTTATTTTTTTTACACTGTTGCTATAATTTTTTCTTTTATAATTTTTTTTGCTGTCACAAGGAATGTAAACATCCTTGTTATAGCAATAGGCATGTGTCAGGTCCTCTTTATGGAGAGATCTGGGGTCTATAAGACCCCAAATCCCTCCTCTGCACTTAAAAACATTCAAAACACCAAGATCAGTGTTTTTGAATGATTTTGATTTTTAATTTGCGCCATTTGATTTTAAAAAATGGAGCATATGGTTTCCGAGTAAACCGGAAGTGATGTCATGTCTTCGCTTCCAGGATACTATTACTAACAGCCGATCCTAGCTTTGCTTGGCTGTCCGGCTAGCCAGCGGGCGTGCCAGCTGGTCGCTCGGGTAGGGTCACCGCGGAAGGCGGTGAGGGGGGGTCCCCTCCCACTGTTTGTAATAGCAATCGAGCACCTGGTTAGCATGTCCGATTGCTATTGCATGAGAGCCAAAAGCAGACTCTAAAAAAAGATACTTGGGTGATGCCCACAGCTGCAGGCATCATCCCAGTATTACTACCGAAAGTCTAGAGACATACAGTTAATATGGCTTAAAGGGCAACATTAAAAATACACAAATATTTTAAATAACATGCTTTGGTGATACCTTAAACCTGCATGTGGAATTTCAGATGCAGTACAATGTACTCATGTAACCACTTGACCTCCGGAAGGCGAGTAGCATCATCAGGTGGACTCATCATGACTGACGTGGATCTACAGCTATGGACAAAATAACTGATGTTGAGCTTACATCCTGGGACATTGCTTTTCTTTTTTTTTCTTTTTTTTTTTTACTTATTCACATTGGAGGCCTTCCAGATTCATAAAAGCCCCCTACCAAAAGACTCCCACGTCTCTTTTGGGGATTTGTTTTTTACTGCTGGCCAATCAAGGTCCTCTTGCTGATCACCTCTACTCTGATGATAGCCAGTCTCAATGCAAAGAGTGTCGCTAAAGTAATGAAGACAGCACCATTCTCACTAAGCTGAAGCACGTCCATGATGCATTGTAATCACAAAGTTGCTTAAATGTTGCAGGGCAACATTCTAGCTAGAAGAGAAACTGCACTGGACCATAGAACAGTATATCTTCCGAGGACAGTGGTAGCAAGGTGAGTATTGCAGCAAAAAAAAATGTTTTTGGACAATATAAAAAAGTAGAATTGGACTATAAAGTATATTTTTTTCTGTGGCTTTTGTATCTCAACAAGAGGAAAGAGGAGTGTATTACTTAACAAGGCAGGACTAAAGACTTTCCTAATGACGCAGTGTAATGACCCCTTTAATGACACGACCAAAATGGTCATTAAGCATTTGCACTTAATTTTAGATACAGGGCTGTAATGCATGTGCTTCCACTGTGGAGGCTCTCAAAAGTTATAGTTAGGACTACAGAAAATACTGGGGTGCCTTGACGGGCTCTGTATTTGCAAATTTGTGCAAACAAAACCCCTGTTTTTAATACATACTGTTAGCCAAGACAATTTGGTTGGTTAGTAGGCTGGTCGGTAAGTTGAGCTGGGAATTTTCTTTGGTTTTATTTGGCATACAGGACTGTAAGCTTGTTTAGTGCAAATGAAAGATATGAATGGTCTATGTATTCTTTAAAGCAATTGACACAAGTCATTTGTAAGTCATATATAAATTAATATAATAAAATATTTTAAATGTTTTTGCCCATGTTTTGACCTTATATTGGTGCTCAAAGTCAAAGTCATGTATTTTACTCCTAACATATCTACCAATTTCCTGTGTGTGGCCAAAAGTGTCTGCAGTATGCAAATTTCCAGAATCATAGACTTTCATAATTACATGTCATCTGCATATACTGATATACATTTGTGTCATTTGCAACTGTAGATACTTTATAGGCTGCGTACATTGTCATTAATAAAAATGTTTAAAGTAACTTGGCTGATGATTGATTGGTGTGGCATACTACATATAATTTTAGACTCATTTAAATATTTTTAATTTAAATCAACTGTTTCCTTTCTATCATTTAGACAGTTTTTCAAATTCCAAACGGTATGATTTAATTTTATGCACCAGCCTGTTTTCTTTTAGTCCAGCGTGACATACTTATTCACTTGACCCCGGTTAAAACTCCATTTTTTAGCAAACAAGTAGCTTATAGGTAAGTATGGAAATGTTTAAAACAGGGGCAGGCAACCTTGGAGAGGTTGAGATCTACATGAATGACATAGAAGAGATCAAAGGTCACCAGCCCGTGGCACACTTTTTTTTAGGAGATGACCTAGCATGGCCCCATTAAAAAGGAAGGTTTGAAAAGTTTAGGGGGCAGTAGCAAGTACTGCTGAGTTCAGAGGTCCGTAGAATGTAACATAGAGTGCAGAGGTCAGTAATATGTAATACAACATTTGGAGGTCAGTACTATGTAATGCACAGTTTAGGGGCCAGGGGTAAGTAGTATGTAACTCAGGAGGTCAAGGGTAAGTATTTAATGCAGAGCACAGGTAAAAGTAACACAGAGGTCAGGGTCAGTGGAATGTAACAAACAGTACAGGTCCTAAGGTCAGTGGTGCGTAAAGGCCTGTTCACACTGGAGCAGTGATTGGCGTTTTTCACATAGCACATAGGAAACAGCTGTTTTTTATGTCCCCCCTTCTCACTGCAACACAGCCCGGAGGTGCAGTGCAGTGAGGTGTGATAAAATGCAGACATGCTCCATATCGCACCTCACTGAATGGTTGCTTGCTATGCGGGCACTCAACAAGAGGGAGGGACCAGGAGAGCCGACGAGGGACCCAAGAAGAGGAGGATCCAGGTTGCTCTGTGCAAAACCAACTGCACAGAGCAGGTAAGTATAAGATGTTTGTTATTTTTAAAGAAATACATATTTTTAAAGAAAAAAAAAATACGTATATATACGTTGCAGTTTGCAAGTGGTTTACCGGGTTATAGCAGAGGATATTAGAATCCCGGTACCGTTTCCTTCAGCAGGCACTGCTGGAACGGTTTCCAGAGCGGCGAGAGGGGACGCCCCCCCCCCCCTTTGCTGGTGTTTCTCGGGCTTACCATTTCAGCCAGTTCGCCCGAGAAATGAACCGATGGTGCGTCCGGCTGCTCCCATGGGCGGTCAAAGAGTTAATACTCTTTGATCAACTCTATGGCCTTGGAGGACTGGAGCGACATCATGATGCCACTTCCGGTCCAGGCTGGAAGAAAATTAATATATTTTCTTTTTAAAGTGAAAGACCAAAAAAAATTATTTTTCTTTGATCTTTTGCTTTTAAAGGTAAAGGAGAGATTTAGGGTCTTTTTGAGCCCAGATCTCTCCATAAAGAATACCTGCCATCCTTATTTCTATTACAAGGGATGTTTACTTGCAAAATAATTAAAAGTGATAAAAAAAAAAAAAATGGGACCAGGGTAAAAATAAAAAATAAAAGAAATAATAATAGAATTTTTTTTAAAGTGCCCCCACTTTAAATAGACCTCCTCCTGAGTATCTTTTTACTCAACGTATCATCATCTTTCACATTGAGGTAACTATTGTGTTTTTTTTTTTTTTAATTCAGTAAATTGTATTTTTTCCAAAAAATTCAGTTTGCAAAACCGCTGCTCAAATACAGTGTGACATAAAAAATTGCAACGATCACCATTTTATTCCCAAGGGTCTCTGCAAAAAAAATATAATGTTTGGGGGTTATAAGTAATTTTCTAGCAAAAAATACAGAATTAAGCTGGGTTCACATTGCTGTACGGAGCATCTCACAGCATGGGTCCAGTGCGTTCCTGTTCAGGTCTCATTTCAGTCAGAATTTTTGGCTGAATTTGGACCTGAAATGGACCAGAAGATGCACAGGACTCCTGTGCAATTCGCACCGGAGCTGCCCTGGAGATGTGTGAACCAACTTCATTGAGAGCCGGTCACAATCTCCTGACATGAGAATTGGCTGTGGAGAAATCCGCATCCAATTCGCAATAGTGTGGACCCAGCCTTAAACTTGTAAACACAAGTTCCAGAAAAGCCTGGTAGGTGGGTGGTTAAGGCAGTTATGCATTCAGTACAAGATTTGCAGAGTGGCCGCTAGGGGGCGTGAGTGCGGCGAGTGCTCGTGCCCGCCGCACTACGGCGGAGTGTGCCCGCGGCTCTGGCGGATCCAATGCCCGCCGGCGAGCTGCGATGAGCTGCCAGAACCAAAGAACAGGGAACCGCCAATGTAAACACAGCGGTTCCCCATTCTGACAGAGGAGACATAAGAGATCTACTGATCCCTGTCACTGGGATCAGTTAAATCTCTTATGCCCATAGCAGCCCAGCCCCCATACAGTTAGAACACGCCTAGGGAACACAGTTAACCCCTAGATCTCCCCCTGCAGGTTAACCCCTTCACTGCCAATGACATTTACACAATAATCAGTGCATTTTTATAAATCGGCCAAAACTGAAGAAAAAAATTATTATTTTTTTTTTTTTGGATTTGTATTTTAGCAAAAAGTAAGAAATATTGTTTTTTTTTTTTTGCAAAATTGTTTCTCTCTTTTGTTTATAGCCGTGATCAGAAATGACATAGAGGTGATCAAATACCCCCAAAAGAACGCTTTATTTGTGGGAAAAAAAGGACACCAATTTAATGTGGGTACAACATTGCACGACCGCGCAATTGTCAGTTAAAGCGATGCAGTGACGAATCGCAAAAAGTGCTCTGGTCCTAACGTGGGAAATCCTCCCGGGGCTGAAGTGGTTAAATATACAAAGTATCTCACAAAAGTGAGTACACCCCTCACATTTTTGTAAATATTTTATTATATCTTTTCATGTGACAACACTGAAGAAATTACACTTTGCTACAATGTAAAGTAGTGAGTGTACAGCTTGTATAACAGTGTAAATTTGCAGTCCCCTCAAAATAACTCAACACACAGCCATTACTGTCTAAACCGCTGGCAACAAAAGTGAGTACACCCCTAAGTGAAAATGTCCAAATTGGGTCCAATTAGCCATTTTCCCTCCCCGTTGCCATGGTGGAGCAAAGAAGTTGAGTGCATGTGCTCAGCGTCATATCCAGAGGTTGTCTTTGGGAAATAGATGTATAAGTGCTGCCAGCATTGTTGCAGAGGCTGAAGGGGTGGGGGGTCAGTCTGTCAGTGCTCAGACCATACATCACACACTGCATCAAATTGGTCTGCATGGCTGTCGTCCCAGAAGGAAGCCTCTTCTAACGATGATGCACAAGAAAGACCACAAACAGTTTGCTGAAGACAAGCAGACTGAGGACATAGATTACTGGAACCATGTCCGGTGGTCTGATAAGACCAAGATCTCACTTTTGTGAAATACTGTATATATATATATATATTGTATTATTCAATCAAGTACCTGTACCTTTCTTGATATCAACTTCTTATAATCTCCTCCTGTGCAAAAAAATGGCAATCTGGCAGAGGAAGGGCAATCAGGATCAGGTACTGCATGCGCATGCACTGGCAAACAGGCTGATAGAAGGAGAGTGGACAGTGATTCCCTCATCAGTCTGCTGTCTCTTGTTCAGTTCCCAATTACATGCTGGGGACAGGGATTCTAAAATGTATTTCATAGCTGCAGTAGAGAGAAGGAAGGTCACCAACCCAGGTATGCTGTCTGGCAGGAGTGTGTATATCCCAGGACAACATTACAAATCCTTTGAAAGGTAAAATAGCTCCTCTGTGTGTATTTACTGTTTGTCTGATGTATAGATTTAGGTCCTTTTCATTTGTATTCTCAGATTACCACATTCTAAAAACACATATATTCTCAATTTAGATGAACTTCAGCAGGAACATCTCTTCACTGTACATACAGTATAAAGCAATAAAAAACACTCTCATAGTGTAGGGAGGGATTAGAACCTTTACATGGCTTTATTGTTGTTGTCAGCAGAAGTAAGGAAACTTTTCGAATAGAGACACTGACGACAATAGCAACCTCAAGGCCTCATACACACGGACGTTTTTTGACGCCCGCGTTTTCTGGCGTTTTTTGCAGCTCTCCATGTTAGTCAAAGGCCCCATAAAAACGTTGGCGTTTTTGAGCTGTAGATGACGTCGGCGTTAGTGAGCTGAAAGTAGAACCCACAGCCATCGCGTTCTGAGGCTGTAACGTTTTGGCATTTTGTGACGCCGACGCCACAATATGCCAACAAACGCCAACAAACGGCACCTATTATTATACCGGCGTTTTCCAGCGTTTTTTGACGCCGACGTTTTTAGGTTGAAAAATAGCAGAGGGATGATTTTTTTTTAAAAACGCCTATTGACGCCGACGCTCACTAACGCTCAAAAACGCCGATGCATAACGCTGAAAAACGCCGACTTTTTTTCCTTGACGTCGGGCCCGACGTTTTGTTTATTTTTTTAGAAACGTCCGTGTGTATGAGGCATAATACTTCAAAAAGATTAATAAAAGAGGTTTCAGGAAGTAAAAGACATAGACTGAAATAAATATCAAAATCTAAATTCCGATGCATGTTAAGGCTTACAAGTTTTTTTTTCACAAAAAATTTTTATTGAGATGAAACAAGTTCATAGAAGATGGGCCATAAGAAACAACATAAAAAGGAATCATAACACATGAGTGGGAAGCATTCCTATATGAATTCTTCATTACAGCATATCAGGAATAGAAACAATTAGACGAAAAATACATTCAGAATAACCAGATAAATAGCAAAGTAAATTACCAATGAGGGTCACAAAAATATAAAACCAAGGCCCCATCATGGGGGGGGGTTAACTGAGAGAGTAGCATCTTGCTGTGAGCTGGGACCTGATGCAGTGGGGGTCTGGTGTCTAGAAAACAGGGCCATTTTTGGCTAAAGGGTAAAGAAGCTTGATGAAATGCATGTTGGATGGGCAAGGTGGAAAATGTGGCCTCCAAACTTCACAAGGGGAGTTGTTTAGCCAGGAGGGTGAATAGTAGCAAAAGAGGGTGGGGAAGGAGGCTCGAGGGACAAAGGTAGGGGAACAGGCCTAGGGAAGGTGGTGAGATTACAAGATTTTGTTTAATACGTCAAAATTATATAGAAGGACACTTATTAGTAGAAACAATGTAACACAAATACAAAGGATAAATACTAAGTAAATGCTTATTCTGTGATAAAAAAAGATTAAGTTGACTGGGAAAAGAACTATTCACAGGTGGCTGCTCTGAGTTGGCAGATGGGGTGCTCTGTTTAGGATGGCTATTTACTTATAGGCCTATTGTGTACAAATGGTAACATAATCACAACATAAAAAGATTCCAAAGTCTTGTAACTTGAACAATGCATGCCTTAAAGTGTATCCACATTGTATTTCAATTATTTCGAACCTACTCAGGTACCTAGTACAGAAATCACAGCTTGCAGGCAGCAAGGCACCATGGGATATGAGGTACTTAGAATTTGAAAGTAAACAGCAAAGGAGAAGTTGTAAAGCAGTGGTCTCCAAACTGCGGACCACAGGCCAGATGTGGCCCTTTGCTTGCCTTTATCTGGCCCTCTGGGCACTTTATACTGAAACCAATGATGAGGCGCTTTTTATTTCCCCTGACACCAGTAATATAAGTGTTGTTCCACCGTCAGTAAGGCTTGGTGGTGGTTACCTCATCCCAATATAATTAGATACCAACAAACAAATATACCCCTTTGGTGGGACTTTAAATAGGTAACTACACCACAATAGTAACAGTTTATTGCTTCTTAGCGTATAAAATGGTCTTGTCCCCAAGGTGGGGTACAGGTATATAAACAAGTGTGAGAAATATCACATAAAATCTCTATAAATAGTCATACAGTCCACCAAGTGTGCATCCACATATGCTGCAAAGAAAGGTTTCAAAGTAGGTTGTTCCGTTGTCCAAAGATGGAATTCGGTATCGAAGGGAGTATATTTGTTTCTTGACACCATAATGAGGCACTATTACTCCCACTTATACAAATGTTGGGGCACTATTCCTCCCACTTATACCAGTGATGGGACACTATTCCTTCCACTGATAGGACACTATCCCTCCCACTGACACCAATGATGCGGCACTATTCCTCCCACTGACACCAATGATGGAGCACTATCCCTCCCACTGATACCAATGATGGGGCACTATTCCTCTCACTGACACCAATAATGGGTCACTATCCCTCCCACTGACACCAATGATGCAGCACTATTCCTCCCACTGACACCAATGATGGGGCACTATTCCTCCCACTGACACCAATGATGGGGCACTATTCCTCCCACTGACACCAATAATGGGGCACTATCCCTCCCACTGACACCAATGATGGG
This sequence comes from Glandirana rugosa, assembly GCA_018402905.1. NCBI lineage: Eukaryota > Metazoa > Chordata > Amphibia > Anura > Ranidae > Glandirana > Glandirana rugosa. The sequence continues at coordinate 1,517,234 of BLSH010009219.1, read as the reverse complement.
GCACTATTCCTCCCACTGACACCAATGATTGGGCACTATTCCTCCCACTGACACCAATGATGGGGCACTATTCCTCCCACTGACACCAATGATGGGACACTATTCCTCCCACTGACACCAATGATGGGGCACTATTCCACCCACTGACACCAATGATTGGGCACTATTCCTCCCGCTGACACCAATGATGGGGCACTATTCCTCCCCCTGACACTAGTGATGGGGCACTATTCCTCCCACTGACACCAATGATGGGACACTATTCCACCCACTGACACCAATCTTCCCATTGATACCAATGATGGGGCACTATTCCTCCCATTGACAGAAATGATGGGTCACTATTCTTCTCAATGATACCAATGATGGGGCACTTTTCCTTCTCCTACTGACCATATGTGCCATGTCATTTTGTTACTCCCTCTTACTATCAAGCCTTAGGCATTGTTTGATCCCACTGACACTGGGGCATTTTCAACTCTTGCTGGCCACACTCTACCTCCCCTAAAGCCTGAAGGACAGTAATCTGGCCTTTTGTTAGAAAGTTTGGAGACCCCTGTTGTAAAGCATGCAGGGAATCCAGGAAGTTGTGGGAAGAGATGGCCAACAGACAGGCAGCACTAACATAAAAAGGGTATTCATCAAGTATCTTATATTGTATTGTCATTAATAACTAATGTTTGTATTACTATCACAATGGTGATGTTATAAAATAAAAGTATATGCCGTGACCATAGATTTCCTTTAAATAAGAAAAAATAGGGATAACTGAATTGTTTGTTTCTTGTTTGCTGTTTTCAGGGTACTACTTTGGCACAAATAACATTTCTATACGAACCCTATAACATAACAAATCTTCACTTTTAAGTTAAGTTCCAATGTAAAGGTGTAAACCCATCCTTTGTAGATGAAATGTCTTAGAAGCTCCTTTAACCCACAGGCAACATATGGGTTTCCAACGGTTCCTTTTATGAGAGATAAGAATAATTAGGATGTTTGTAAATTCTGAGGGGACACCAGCATAGAGCTACAAAAGAGTTTTATGCTCAGTATTAAAATATACAGATTTTTTTTGTGTAAGTGTTAGTTAAGAAATCTGGTCTGTTTTGTAACTGCAGTTGATTTTTGTTCTTCTAGCATTTAGGGACTGTCGGGTCATTTAGAATGCAAAAACTGGAAATGAAAAACAATTTATGTTTAACTGCCATTATCCCTAAAGCTGGCTATACATGTTGAAATTTGGCTGGTTCAGCAGTTATTGTATATCAGAGCAGCTAACCATTGTATATGATCACCATGGTGACCCTGCACTTGCTCTGGTGACAGTATGTAAAAAAAAAAAACACACCAGAGCAGTGCAGTGTTACCATGATAACACTGTACTACTCTGAGGGGGAGTGACCAGGGATTTTTTTTTTTACACTCTGATTGCTTATTACAATCTCTGACAGTGTTCAAAGGCTTCATTCGTGCAACCTTGCTTACTGCTATGAGGCTGTGATTGGTCATAGTTATCACATGGTACAGGGTATTGTGATTGGCCCTGGCACTGTGTAATTGATGTGACCAATCACAGAGATCACACTGTAGCAAGCAAGGCATCGTGAATGACAGGTTTGCTTACTATTGTAACTGTGATCACTGTGATTGGTCCACTCATGGCGGCTCGGTACCGTGATCAGTAATCAGCTGGACACAGTCAGTTACAGATCATGCCGCTGTGCACCTCAGAGGGGCACATACAGTTCCAGTTCTGGAAGGACATACAGGTACATCCTCCCAAAACTAAAGGGAGGCCCGGAGTAAAGGAGAGAAAAGACATGGGTGGTGGGCCGGAATGACAGGGGTTAAAGGGGTTTGGGTCAAGTAGGGGTTTCAGCCTAGTCTGACAGGAAATATAAGTGGCAGGACAAATTTGATAGGTGTGTAGGACAGGAACAGGTGGAGCTACAGGGAATAGCCAAACTAGAGGTCCCAGGAGGTTTTCAGCCGGAGGAAAGCTACTTTTAGAAGAAATTTCCCACCCTCCCTCCCCTTTCTTTTTTCTGGATTTTGGTTCTGGGGTCCCCCCTCCCCTCCTTTTTCAGGAAGTTTTCTTGTTTTATTTGTCATGGCAGCAAGCAGGGTACAAGGTCCTGGTAGGTTAAAATGGGGCAAACATGTACTTGGTAGGGACCCGTCTGAAGTACGGCTCCCAGTATTTGGTATGTTGGTATCTGCGACTGGTTGTCTCCGAGTCGGTGCTGGAGGCCTAATTTAGTTGGACGCAGGTACTTTCTTCTTTGATACCTACCAGGACCTTGAGGTTCCAGTAAAATTGGGTTTAATGTGTTATTTACCTGTTCTGTCCACAGTTTGTTAATAAAGGCTGCTATGGCCATTTAAAGCGGAGTTTCACCCAAAAGTGGAACCTCCGCTTTAAGTGACCATATGGTGACCCCCTATAATGCCACAATTGGCATGTCATTTTTTCGTCAGGGGAGGGGGTACCCAGTTTTTTCATAGGTACCTCGATCCCACTTCCTCTCCTGCCACTGCGGCACCGGAAGGAAGTTCACCTCTCCCCCCTCGCTTCGCGCCACGAAGGGGAGGGGGAGAGGAGTGAGGCTTCGGACGGCCGCATCGCTGGAGCGTTGGACAGGTGAGTAGCCATTTTTTAAAAGTCAGCGGCTACACTTTTTGTAGCTGCTGACTTTTAAAAGGGTGGAACTCCACTTTAACCCCAGCTTGTGCTCATGTGGTTATTTATAAGGGATAAAGGCAGTGATGGTCTGAGCAGAATGGACACAAATCATCTTTAATACCCTGGTCCTGAGTACCCACCAGTTCATGTACATTGGCTGGGCGGAAAGTGGTTAAAAACATAATGCATAATAACACAATAGTTACTCATAGCAACCAAATACCAGGTTAGTGTAAGCAGAGTAGTTAACATTGACTTCTGACTGTTTTTTTAGCAGTTATTATTAAAGGCTAAGTTCACCTTTAAGAAAAAAAATAATAAAGGCACATATTTTTTTTTTTAAAAATTGTGTATTTATTATTTTTTCTCTCAGGATCCTGCACAGCTTTACATCCACGATCAGTGGTTCCTGCAAACTCTAGTCCATCTGCCATGGTGGAAGACAGGACTTGTAGTTTAGGCCCCTTTTTCGTTTTGACGGGCTCCGCTGCTCAGCGGGGATCCATCCGTTTATCCCCACTGAGGCGGCGGATGACAGGACAGTCTCTGCACTCTGACCTGTCACAGCTCCATTCTCCTCTATGGGGGATTGGATGAACACGGACAGACGTGCAGATTGGATGTCAGTGGACATGTCACCGCTGACATGCGTCGCTCCATAGAGGACAATGGAGCGTCTGTTCAGGTCCACCTGAAAAACTGACAGGCGGACCCGAACGATCCGCTTGTGTGAAAGGACCCTTATTCATTCACAGGTCTCTGTGAATGAATGACGCAGCTGTCATGCTGATTATTAATGTGACACCGGCTGCGGAGGAGAGAAACCTCAAGATGCTGTCATGCAGGACTGCTGATAGAAATCGAAGCAAAAAAAAATCAGCCTCATACAGACTACACCGTGTTCCAAATTATTATGCAAATTCCATTTCAGTGTCACAAAAATTAAATATTTTGTTTTTCAGTTTAACTCATGGATGGCATTGTGTCTCAGGGCTCTTTTGATCACTGCAAACAATCTCGGACACCTGTGATAATTATATTGCCAGGTGAGCCCAATTAACCTCTTCCCGACCGCGCCATAGCCGAATGACGGCTACAGCGCGGCCCTAAAATGCCAGGAGGCCGTCAATAGACGTCCTCCCATTCTGCTCGTGCTGGGCGCCGCCGCACATCGCGTGAGCGTGCCCGCGGGTCCGTCAGACCCGATGTCCGCCGGAGACCCGCGATCTCCTTACAGAGAGGAGGAACGGGGAACCCCTGAAGTAAACACGGCGGTTCCCCGTTCTGTGAAGGGGGGCATGCCAGATCTACTGATCCCTGTCACTGGGATCATTTAGATCTATTATGTCCCTGCCAAACCCACCCCCCACAGTTAGAACACACCCAGGGAACACTTTTAACCCCTTCACTGCCCCCTGCAGGTTAACCTCTTCACCGCCAATGACATTTATACAGTAATCAGTGGACATTTAAATTTCTGATCGCTGTATAAATGTCATTGGTACCAAAAAAGTGTCAAAAACGTCCGACATGTCCGCCCTAATATCGCAGTCCCGATAAAAATCGCAGATCGCCGCCATTACCAGTAAAAAAAAAAAATAATAAAAACGCCATAAATCAATGTCCATAGTTTGTAGTCGCTATAACTTTTGCGCAACCCAATCAATAAAGGCCGATTGTGATTTTTTTTACCAAAAATATGAGGAAGAATATAAATCGACCAAATCCAATGAATAAATTAGTTTTTTTATTTTTTATTTTTGGATATTTATTATAGCAAAAAGTAAAAAATATTGTTCTTTTTTTCAAAATTGTCGCTCTTTTTTTGTTTATACCGGCGATCAGAAATGATGCAGAGGGGATCAAATACCACCAAAAGAAAGCTCTATTTGTGGGGAAAAAAGGATGACAATTTTGTTTGGGTACAACATCGCACGACCGCGCAATTGTCATTCAAAGAGCGACAGTGCTGAAAACTGAAAATTGGTCCGGGCAGGAGGGGGGTTTAAGTGCCCAGTAAGGAAGTGGTTAAAGGAAAAACTACTAAAGGAGGGTGTTCCACATTATTAAGCAGAGCACGATTTTCAAGCAATATGGGGAAGAAAAAAGGATCTCTCTGCTGCCAAAAAGAGTGAAATAGTTCAATGCCTTGGATGAGGTATGAAAACATTAGATATTTCACAAAAACGTAAGTATGATCATTGCACTATTAAGAGATTTGTGGCTGATTCAGAGCAAAGGCGGGTTTGTGCAGATAAAGGCACATTGAGGAAGATTTCTGCTAGATCCATGCATCGGATCAAGAAAGCAGCTGCCAAAACACCATTACATAGCAGCAAACCGATATTTGAAGCTGCTGGTGCCTCCAGAATCCCATGGACATCAAGGTCATCCAGAGTCTTGCAACTGTGCATAAACCTTCCATTCGGCCCAGTGGCGTAGCGTGGGGGATGTCCACTTAGAAATGAGGCTGGCGGCACTCCAGATTTAATGCAATCTTAAAAATTATTTATTGTGGATCCATACCGATCATCCTTATAATAAATACAGGAACAGGATACAAAAAATAGGTGACGCGTTTCACACGTCAAGCGTGCTTCTTCACAATGATGGTTGTGAAGAAGCACGCTTGACGTGTGAAACGCGTCACCTATTTTTTGTATCCTGTTCCTGTATTTATTATAAGGATGATCGGTATGGATCCACAATAAATAATTTTTAAGATTGCATTAAATCTGGAGTGCCGCCAGCCTCATTTCTAAGTGGACATTTGCAACTGTTGCAGCAACAGGGCGAAGCACCCAGGAATTAGCAATCAACCACTATGAGTGTGGTATTCTCCTGGAGCAGCTGAAAGATATCCGGCGTAGCGTGGGGGGTGCGAAGGGGGCCGTGGCCCCGGGCGCAACATTTAGGGGGGCGAAATTCCGTGCCAGTGTGTGTCACTACTGGCTTCCTCCTCATTTTTTAGTTTCCTGTGTCCCCGCGCTCTGGCCGCCATGTTCAGTCTCTGGTGCCCTGTAATTGGGTGAATGGGGTCATGTGCGGCGGCGGAGCTGGCCTGTCCGCGATCACGGTTGCTCCTGGAGTCCCGCCCTCACACATGATCCCATTCGCTCAATCACAGGACGCCGGAGACTGAACATGGCAGCTAGAGCGCGGGAACACAGGAAATGGAAATGGAAATGGTGAGCCGCCCCCGCCGTCTTCTCCTCTTCCTCCTCTCATCCGGACGATGGAGCACAAATAAAGGTAAGAGTCAGACTCCCTCGTGAGTCATGTTGCTGGCCCCTGGGGGATGGACACAGCCTGGGGAGAGGGAGCAGCCAGCCAGAGATAGAGTAGAAGTCTAGAAGAGCAGCTAGAGAGTCACGCTGTGTAGTGGTCAGTGTAGGAATACTGTAGGTAGTGGACAGTGGAGTGTAGTAAGTGTAGTGTAGTGTAGTGTGCAGTGTAGTGGAGTGGACAGTGCAGTGCAGTGGAGTGGACAGTGGAGTGGAGTGTAGTGCAGTGTAGTGTAGTGGACAGTGTAGTGTAGTGGACAGTGGAGTGTAGTGGACAGTGGAGTGTAGTGGACAGTGGAGTGTAGTGGACAGTGTAGTGTAGTGGACAGTGTAGTGTAGTGGACAGTGTAGTGTTGTGGACAGTTTAGTGTAGTGGACAGTGGAGTGGAGTGCAGTGGAGTCAGTGCAGTATAGTGGACAGTGCAGTATAGTGGACAGTGCAGTGTAGTGGACAGCGGAGTGTAGTGGACAGCGGAGTGTAGTGGACAGGAAAGTGCAGTGTAGTGGACAGTGGAGTGGACAGTGTAGTGTAGTGGAGTGGAAAGTGCAGTGTAGTGGACAGTGGAGTGTAGTGGAGTGGACAGTGCAGTGGAGTGGACAGTGGAGTGGACAGCGTACAGTGTAGTGGATTGTGTAGTGGACAGTGCAGTCAGTGTAGTGGACAGTGCAGTCAGTGTAGTGGACAGTGAAGTGGAGTGGACAGTGCAGTCAGTGGAGTGGACAGTGCAGTCAGTGGAGTGGACAGTGCAGTCAGTGGAGTGGACAGTGCAGTATAGTGGACAGTGCAGTGTAGTGGACAGTGCAGTGTAGTGTAGTGGACAGTGCAGTGTAGTGTAGTGGACAGTGCAGTGTAGTAGACAGTGCAGTCAGTGTAGTGGACAGTGCAGTCAGTGGATTGTAGTGTGCAGTCAGTGTAGAGGACAGTGCAGTGTAGTGGACAGTGCAGTCAGTGGAGTGTAGTGGTCAGTATAGGAATCATGTAGGTCAGTGTTAGGGTCAGGGTAGTGGACAGGGAGATCAGTGTAGTGGCCAGTGTAGAAATCAGGCTGGTCAGGACTATTGTAGAAAGGGACTCGGGGAGTGCTAAAAGTCCGCAGGTTAGGGGGCGCAAATTACTTGCCTTGCCCCGGGTGCTGACAACCCACGCTACGCCACTGATTCGGCCACCACTAACCAATGCTCACAAGCAGAAACGGCTGCATTGGGCAGAAAAATACATGAAGACTAATTTTCAAACAGTCCTGTTCACTGATGAGTGCCGTGCAACCCTGGATTGTTCAGATGGATGGAGTAGTGGATGGTTGGTGGGCGGCAACCCTGTTCCAACAAGGCTGCGACATCAGCAATGCGGTGGTGAAGTCATGTTTTGGGCCGGAATCATGGGAAGAGAGCTGGTCGGCCCCTTTAGGGTCCCCGAAGGTGTAAAGATGACCTCTGCAAAGTATGTGGAGTTCCTGACTGACCACTTCCTTCCCTGGCAAAGAAGGAAGAACTATGCTTTCCGTAATAAAATCATCTTCATCCATGACAATTCACCATCTCACGCTGCAAAGAATACCTCTGCAGCAAAGGCTGCTATGGGGATAAAAGGAGAGAAGGTAATGGTGTGGCCTCCATCCTCCCCTGACCTCAATCCTATTGAGAACCTTTGGAGCATCCTCGAGCAAAAGATCTATGAGGGTGGGAGGCAGTTTACATCCAAACAGCAGCTCTGGGAGGCTATTCTGACATCTTGCAAACAAATTCAAGCAGAAACTGTCCAAAAACTCACAAGTTCAATGGATGCAAGACTTGTGAAGCTGCTATCAAATAAGGGGTCCTATGTTAAAATGTAACGTGACCTGTTAAAATGTTTAAAAAGTTAAAATGTTGTTCAAAGTTTGATTGAAATAGCTTTGATTTCAGTAAATATGCTGCAAACACAACAAATGACAATTTTCAGTTCTTTACAACCTATAAAGTGTTTTGAAACTTACTGTGCGTAATAATTTGGAAAAGTGCATTGTAAGTTTTTTATTTTGAAAAAAAATACTGTTATCATTAGGAGGTTTGTTCGAATAAAATTTATGCTGACTGTTGTTTACATCAATTATTTAGGTAAATGAGAAAAATATCATTGCCATAATAATTTGGAACAGGGTGTATTTGACAGGGCTCCCCCCAAGAAAGTATTAAAGCTATATTTAAAAAAAAATACAATAAAAATATTAGCAGACACAAATAAAACATAACTCACAGTATCCCTGCCAAATCTAAAAGGTAAAACTGAGTTAACAAATACAAATGAAGATGAGCTGAAAAAAATATACAGGCTCCGAGGATCAGAGGTACAGAGGGAGAGAAAAAAGTTAAGCTCCATGCACACTGGGCTTAAAATAACTCCAGAAAAAAACTGGCAGAAAAAAACGCTCATATAGAACTTTTTTTGTACAAAGTTTAGACGAGTTTAGGAGGACCAGAAGGGCTTTTTTTCTGTCTCTTAAACATTGAGCTTAAAATATGCCTGTAATTGTCCTAATGTGTATGGACACATAGGATAACATTGAGCTGCTTCTACAGGCAAAACACTAAACTCCTGTAGAAGCAGCGATTTTTTTTAAGCCAGTGTGCATGGAGTCTAAGTTTGAGATAACAAGCTCCAGTGCTGAGAGGAGGGGGCCCACACAGGGAGGGGGATTAGTGAGGGACGACTGTCTCTTTCTTATCAGATAAAAGCTTGTAGCAAGGGAGAGGGAAGGAGAGCAACTTTCATCTGCTGGAGGAAAAGAAACACAATTGTCTTCTGTCACTAATCCCCCCTGTGTGGGCCCCCCTGTGTGCTCCAGGCCCCCCACACCAGGGCTAGTTGTACCCCCCTATCAGTGGCCCTGCTGTCATGGGGCGGAGGTGTTTAGCGGTGAGGGGGGTGCTTAGCAACATGTTATACCCCGAATATGGGTTATAATAAACATTGTGTTTAAAATTTTTTTTTAATCTAAAATATCTTTGAAAAGAAGATTCAACCTTGCATAATAGTAGTTGGTAAAGTTTGTAACAGACCGCTGACCACACGAGGCAATGCAGATAGGTTTTTTTTTTTTAATGTTTTTAAGACACTGAGTAATCAAGCTCAGTGTGCAAAGGGTATAACTCAAAGGGGGGTGCTCTGAGTTCCTCTCTGACTCAGATATGTAATTCACTGCAAGATCAAAGAGAAGATTAAACACAGGAATTTGAAGGCATCATTGGAATGTGGCAGAATGTCAGTCAACTGGCTGAAATGCACTACAAAGTAGTGTAGAATTATCAAGATACAGATGTGTGGAAACCACATACATTTCTGAAATGGTTGGATTAGATTTAGTAAACCATTTCAGTTACTTCAAGGCAAACGTGTAAGAACTTCCAGCAAAGATACAGTAGTTAGTATTTGTCTTGCTTAAATAAAAAAAAGTGCACGGTGCATAGAATTCTAAACACAGGCTGCTTAAAGATTGTACTTTATGGATTGCAGGGATGAATAGGGCAGGAGATACTTGAGTGAAGCTGGACCCTTATTGCACATACTGCTTTATTTTAGGCAAAAAAACACAGAATTCCTAAATGCAACTGTGCATTTACAATAAATACAATCCAATCATAAACATTAAAGGTAGTCTATGAAATAGCAATTGGATGAGTTTTGAAACATTTATTAAGCCTAACCAGATTAGTGCACATGAATAGTAAACACAAACATATACAGACTATATACACTATATTGCCAAAAGTATTGGGACACCTGCCTTTACACGCACATGAACTTTAATGACATCCCAGTCTTAGTCCGTAGGGTTCAATATTGAGTTGGCTCACCCTTTCCAGCTATAACAGCTTCAACTCTTCTGAGAAGGCTGTCCACAAGGTTTAGGAGTTTGTCTATGGGAATGTTTGACCATTCTTCCAGAAGTGCATTTGTGAGGTCAGGCACTGATGTTGGATGAGAAGGTCTGGCTCTCAGTCTCTCTAATTCACCCAAAGGTGTTCTATCAGTTTGAGGTCAGGACTCTGCAGGCAAGTCAAGTTCCTCCACCCCAAACTCGCTCATCCATGTCTTTATGGACCTTGCTTTGTGCACTGGTCCAAATCAATTGGTGGAGCTTGGCCCCTTAGTTCGAGTGAAGGGAACTCTTCAGACACCAGCATACCAAGACATTTTGGACAATTTCATGCTCCCAAATTTGTGAGAACAGTTTGGGGATGACCCCTTCCTGTTCCAACATAACAGCGCACCAATGCACAAAGCAAGGTCCATAAAGACATGGATGAGCGAGTTTGCGGTGGGGGAACTTGACTTGCCTACACAGTCCTGACCTCAAACTGATAGAACACCTTTGGGATGAATTAGTGCGGAGACTGAGAGCCAGGCCTTCTCGTCAAACATCAGTGCCTGACCTCACAAATGCGCTTCTGGAAGAATGGTCAAACATTCCCATAGACACACTCCTAAACATTGTGGACAGCCTTCCCCCTAAGAGTTGAAGCCGTTATAGCTGCAAAGGGTGGGCTAACTCAATATTGAACCCTACGGACTAAGACTGGTATGCCATTAAAGTTCATGTGCATGTAAAGACAGGCGATATAGTGTGTATATATATATATATATATATATATATATATATATATATATGTATATATACAGTATCTCGCAAAAGTGAGTACACCCCTCACATTTTTGTAAATATTTTATTATATATTTTCATGTGACAACACTGAAGGAATGACACTTTGCTACAATGTAAAGTAGTGAGCGTACAGCTTGTATTACAACTTTTGTTGCCAGCAGTTTAGACATTAATGGCTGTATGTTGAGTTATTTTGATGGGACAGCAAATTTACACTGTTATACAGCACCTGTACAACTGTTTCCTGACTTATCATGGATCACCCTCCAAAGACTACTTCAACCATTGCTGCTCTCCCTTCAAGAAGCAGACATAATCTACAGTAGTGAGTGTACAGCTTGTATAACAGTGTAAATGTCTAATCCGCTGTCAACAAAAGTGAGTACACCCCAAGTGAAAATGTCCAAATTGGGCCCAATTAGCCATTTTCCCTGCCCGGTGTCATGTGACTCGTTAGTGTTACAAGGTCTCAGGTGTGAATGGGGAGCATTTGGTGTTATCGCTCTCACTCTCTCTCATACTGGTCACTGGAAGTTCAACATGGCACATCATGGCAAATAACTCTCTGAGGACCCGAAAAAAAAGAATTGTTGCTCTACATAAAGATGGCCAAGACCCTGAAACTGAGCTGCACAGTAGCCAAGACCATACAGCGGTTTAATAGGACAGGTTCCACTCAGGACAGGCCTCGCTATGGTCGACCAAAGGAGTTGAGTGCACGTGCTCAGCGTCATATCCAGAGGTTGTCTTTGGGAAATAGACATATGAGTGCTGCCAGCATTGCTATAGAGGTTGAAGGGGTGGGGGGTCAGCCTGTCTGGGTTGCTAGTTCAAAGCGCAACCTGCTCCCGGCCAAAGAGTGCTCTACCATATCCAATTCGGACATTCCGTCTGACCAGATTTCTGAATTGTTCTCAGACACTTTGTCCTAGCCTGAAAAGTGGACTGATAGTGATGAGGAGCAACCTTGTGATGTGGAGGAGGATGAGATCCTGCCTGTTAAGGCCTCCAGTGTCAAAATGTAACTGTCTGCTCATGTGGTACCACACGTGTGCTTTGCAAACTCATTTGAGGAAGAGCGGTGGGCAAACTGGGCCCAAGACTGCTAAGTCTAAGCCATTCTTGATTTGGACCTGGGTGTGGAGATACCAAAGCGCTGCTCAGGCTGTCCAAGCTACAGAGGATTGTCATAAAGAAGGTAGCTGAAGAGTATGGCTATCTATATCCGTATGTGCATGCTTATTAGGAAAAGGATATTCAGGATAAAAGAATGCAGTGGATTAATGCTGCCATCCGGAGTTATCTAAATATTCCTCTTTGTGGTGAATTGAAGAAGATGTCATCATGACTAGAGTTGAGCGAACCTCTGGAAGTTCGGGTTCTGCTGGTCCTGCCGAACTTTGGGACAAAGTCCGGGTTCGGGTCCGGACGGAACCCGAACGATCGCACGGACCCCGAACCCCATTGAAATCAATATGGACCCGAACTTTTAGGCACAAAAATGGCTGTAACAAGGTCCTGGAAAGCCCTAGAGGGCTGCAAAAGGAAGTAAAATGGGGGTAAGGGTAGGGCAAGTGCCCTACAAAAATTTTATGGTACAACCGATGGAGGAGGATGAGGAGATGGTGGCGGTGAAGGTGGATGTGACGGTGCCAGTGCCGGATCAGTTGGAGATCCGAGGATGAGGTGTAGGTGGGGGAAGGGTAAAAAAATAAACTAAAGTTAAATAAAAGGGATAGGGGTAAAAAAACATCCCGTGAACGGGATGGGAATGGGGGTAAAATGAAGGAAAACGTCGGGAGATCCCGAAAGGTCCTGGAACAATGTCGGTAAAAACACGGATTTTCAAGCCCAGGTATAACTAAAGTTACCCCAAGCCCCAGGCACGCTAGCAAGCCCAAGGCAGGC